>SIJG01000065.1:133145-291030 GCA_023374025.1 Heterodera schachtii | reverse complement strand
AAATTGGCAATAAATAATTAGGTAAACTTGGCACAAAAAATGCGCAAGAATGGGCAAAGAAATGTTGGCAAAATAATGACAAAATTGGCAAGAAATAAATGGGGAAATTGGCACAAAAACGTGCAAAGGTTGGCAGAAGAAAGGGTTAAAAATTGGGACAAAACAATGCCAAAAACTGGCAAGAAATAAATTGAGAAATTTGGCACAAAAACGGTACCAAAATAGGCAAAGAAATGTTGGCAAAATAATGCCAATCTAGCACATAAATAAATAAATGGCAAAATATAATGGGAAATGGGTGAACAAATGCCAAAGAAAGAAAAATATTGGCACAAATAAATGGTAGGGGATTATCGATTGGCTTTTCCATTCGTAAAGTGAATTAAATGAAGTGAAAATGACCAAATGGACAAAAAATCAATTAACAAAAATTGTTTATTGTCTGAAGGTGTCAAATTACATAATGAGTGTGCGGGAGGGAGGGCGGCACCACAAGGCACGAAAAAATTGATTTGTTTATTTGGCACCGTTCCAACACCCCGCCCCCTTCATAATTGATTTGTTTATTTGACCCCGCCTCCCGCCTTCTCGCCGCACGCTCTCGCCCCCCTCCCCCCGCTGGTGACGTCATTTTTTCCCTTTATGAGAGCAAATTAATGTTTATTGTTCATTGCCAATGTGGCCGAGTGGTTAGTGCGTCAGTCTGGCCGCCCCTCTGGGGTTCGGATCCGCTTGGTGCGGGGAATTTTAAATGAATTTAAATTCATCATCTTAAGACCTTTTGACCTTAAGATATTTAAAATTTAATTAAAAATTAATTTAAATTAATAACTTAATTTGCATAAAGTCGCGCACTTGAAAAAAAGTCGCGCAGTAAGAAAAAAAGTCGCGCTGTAAGAAAAAAAGTCGCGCACCCCTTGCAATAGGCTTGGGTTTGCAGGAAAAAATCAATAAAATAATTTGCATAAAGTCGCGCAGCAAAAAAAAGTCGCGCAGTAAGAAAAAAGTCGCGCACCCCTTGCAATAGGCATGGGTTTGCAAAAAAAAATCAATAATTTGCATAAAGTCGCGCAGCAAAAAAAAAAAGTCGCGCAATAGGTTTTGGCTTCAGTACTGAAAAATTTTGGCGCTCAGATGGCCCGCGCTCACTTGGCGGCGCTCAAAAGGCTGGCGCTCAGTTGGCCATGCACCCCTCCCACACCTATGGGGGGCTACCGTAATCCGGACAAATCTACAAGGGTAACTACTTTTACTCAAACTGGCGAAGGAAAAGATGGATATATTGTTGACCAGCAGCGAGAAACAGAAAGCGAAGAAAAACGAACATTTCTCCATGTAAAACTAATGAGAACTCATTAGCCTACTAATTAGTTGTTGAGAATTGGATGGATTGGGCATTTTTTGGTTCGTTTCTATGGGAAAATTTGTTTTGAGCACTCGGAATTGTGTTTCTAAAAATTTTTCCACTATTGTTGAGATAAATTGTATATTGATGTTGTCTAGAAAATTGGAAATTTCAAGTGTTTTGAAGAAAATTCGGCAAATTTAAGAATTTTCCTAATTTTTGTTTGATTGTCAACAAAGCCATTTGGAGCTAAGCGTTAAATTAAAAAAAGAAAAAATCAAATTGCTCTTATTAAAATTTTAGTATTTATTTTTAAAAAAACACTCAGATAATTGACAATTCTAAATATCGCATCATCACCATTTTTTGCAAAAATGAATAACAATTTTAATTAAAAGTTTCAACCGCTTTTTATAGCTTTTTCGTGACTTTTTGCGTTTAAGTTTTTTAGAAAAACAATGTCGAATGCTGAAAAATAAATATTTTCCATAATATGAACCAAAATAAAAAAAGGTATATAAATGAAAGAATGGAAAACATAGATAAAGGATAAAAGGTAAAAACCCAGACAGAAGCTTCAAGTAAATTCGTTTGCAATGCCAAGTTTCCATCCAATTTTCAACAACTAATTAGTAGACTAATGAGTTTTAATTAGTTGTACATTGACATATGTTCGTTTTTCTTCGCTTTTTGTTTCTCACTGTTGGTCAACAATATGTCCATCTTTTCCTCCGCCAGTTTGAGTAAAACAAACACAAAGTCACGGGCCAACTCCAAATTTGTGCGCAAAATGTCGATAAATCTCTGATCATACTCAACAAATGCTTCGTCGCCTTGGCTTCTTTAAAAATGTAAACATTCCAATTTTGAATAATAGAAATAATTGCCATTTTCATTTCCATACAGAGGTGGCACGAGATGGCTTTTTTCGTATTTATCAAACATGAAAATGTCATGCCGAACTCCATGGTTAAACCTCTTGATCAAGAACAGGGTTCGCGTTTGTCCTTATTTCTAAGTTGTCCTTATTTGGAGGGGTCGGGTCTGAGAAGTCTAAAAGTCTTATTTTCTTTTTTGAGAGCAGAAAGCTAATTATGTCCCATATAAAATTAAACATCTACTCCACTTATATTTACTAAAGTTTGGAGCGAAGGGTTGGTCGGTTTTCCGATAAATATTCAAATAGAAAAGACGAAAAAAACGTTCACGCCGATCTATAATGACTAGGGATGCAATTTATAGTTTTTTCATTAAGCTACTTTTCGAGTTATTTGCAACTATTTTCTAGTTTTTTTATTTTTAGCAACTAAAAAACTATAAAATTTTTGAAAAAAACTAGTTTCAACTATTTTGGCGTTTTGCCCAAAATTTGCTAACAAAAATGCAATAAAAAGGAAAAATACACCTTTAAGAATCGACTTAAAATTTTTTCAAAAAAATACGTCCCTAAGAATCGACCCGAAAATTTTCAAAAACACACCCCTAAGAAATGAAAAATTTCTCAAAAATTCAGCTCGCTCCTTGACGAGAATTTTTGATTTTGAAAGTTATGTATCTCATTAATCGTTTGGCATAATATTTTTTCTTTAGAAGAAAGTTTTCGATTTTACACCCCCCTAAATTTGAAAGTTTTTAGCAACTATTTACCTATTTTTATATTCGAATGGGCAAATAAATGGCAAATAAAAGTTTCAATTCAAAAAACTTTTGTACTTTATTTGGGTTCAAAAAACCCAAAAGAAACTTATAAATTTGATGGGAATACAATAAATGCTGTGGATACAATTAGGGATTTAGGAGTAAACATTGATAACAAATTACAATTTTCCGATCATGTTAATCATATAACAAGGAATGCGTATTTACGTATGCGTTCCTTGTTCCGAATAATTAAATCCAAATCATCTAAGATTTGGATTACGTTATATAAAACTTATATTAGGCCTTTATTGGAATACGCTCCGGAGGTTTGGAATCCGTCTCTTCAAAAAAATATTAAAAAAATCGAAAAGTGTCAAAAATATTTCACCAAAAGGGTGTTTTTTAAATGCAGCCTTCCGCCAATTCCATACCAAAATCGATTAGAATACCTGCAACTACCAACACTTGAGAAAAGGCGAAAGCTATTTGATCTGTTCATGGCGCATAAAATTGTTTATGGCCGAACAGATCTAGATATATTAAAAATTTTCAAACCTTCTGAACGCTTTAATGTCCCCTTTTATAGGTTTAACACAAAATATAAATTAGGCAAAAAATTTATTCCCTTTGCGGGGAGGGCTACAAAATTGTGGAATCAGCTGGATAAAGAAATCATTAAAATAAATTCTTTAAATCAATTTAAAACAAAAATTAAACTCCTTAACGTATAAAATGACCGGAAAAGTGAATTATCTCTTTAATTAAAGATATTATATATTTTATATAGTGATTTGGTTTTATTGATCATTGACCTCATTCTTATATTTAATTTTGTTGTGATTTCTTTTTTTGTTTAATTTTTAATCCATATTACTCGAGGACGATTTAATCTATGACACGTCCGCAGAGTAAGTGGATTACTCCCTTTTGTGGACTTTTTTTCTTTTTTGCATAAATAAATAAATAATTATTTTTTTGGCACTTTTTAGCAACTATAAATTGCATCCCTAATAATGACTTGTTTATTCAGTCTTTTTATTACCGGTGCAAATCGCGCTCCAATTCCGTGCGATTCTTATGGTATGTACGTATCTCCTCAAATAATGAAAAGAATTTAATAATTTAGAAATAAACATTTAAACACCGTTTGTTCTCTGCCGATATAATCATAATTGTCGGAGACTTGCTTGTCAATCGCACCCTGGAAAAACCAGGGGTGCGATCTGTCCTTATTTATAAGATTTGTCCTTATTTGGAGGGTCAAAATCTTACACAATAAAAATGTCCTTATTTGTAAGATTTGTCCTTATTTCGGGCTATTGTTCTTATTTTGTTCTTATTTCTTAAAATTCTTCAGAAAATTTGTAATTTTATGGCGTAATGTCACTTAGATTTTCAAAATTTTCCACGGCGGTGCCTAACGGCACCGCCGAACCCCAAAAGTACTTTGTTTTCTTAAAAATTGGATCAGAATCACAAATCTTGGAAAATTTTTGGACAAAATCTGTTAACAAATTATACTCAAATTTTCAAAAATTTTCCCGGCGGCGCCTATCGGCACCGCCGGTTTTCCGCCCCGCTTGTTCCCCAAAAAGTCCTAAAAAATGGACCGCAAAAAAAAAATTCGTAAAAATCTGATTTTTTGATCCGGAATGCATTGAAATTTATGATTTGCTTATTTCCTCCCCAAAATTGTTAAAAATGATCATGGGAGGCGAAAAATACAAAAGTTGATTCAATATTAATTAAATAAAGTGTTATACAAACGATTTAAAGCAATTTTGCAAAATGTCCTTATTTTGGACCCAAAAATCTTATTTTTTGGCCTTGATGTTCTTATTTTGAAAATTTTTCGATCGCACCCCTGGGAAAAACAGAAGTGTTATATAGCAAAAATGCTATTTTTTTGATTTGATTATGCGCTTTTCTTTTGTTTAATAATGAAGAAAAATTGTTTTTTTTTTTCGTTGATTTCATAAAATTAGGAATTCTCTCATTAAACGGTTTAAAAAACATAAGCCCATATTTATACTGGTTGCTGACGTCGTAAAAAATTTGAAAGTTGACCGAGAAATTTTCATTTCCTTTTTTGGGTGTATACTAATTTTACGATTATATTTATGATTAACTATGTTTGTATATTTTTAAATTGGCATACGGTTTCTTACCAACACTTCCATGAGGGGCACATCATCTTTTATCTGTTTGTCAAGCTTCAAAATGCGCACTTTGGACAACAAATGCAGATGGTCCTTCCCCGCATCAACTACATTTTTTATAATTTTATTTTTTCTTTAAAATTACAGTACTTTTTCCTTCACTTACCGTACAATGGTCGCGTTTTGTCTATTAATTGTTGAATAAATTTTCTTTCTAATGGATTTCGTTCATTGTCAATCATTTGGGCAATTTCATTCACTTCAAGTACAAATGCAGGAATTTTTTTTTCCAAGATTGTGTTCAACTGTTGGTCCATTTGCATTTGCAATTTTTCAATCTAAAAATTTAAATTTAAAATTAAATTTCAATTTCAATTAAAATATATTTTTAAAATTCACCTCTTTTTTTAGCAATTCTTTTTTGTTGTTCAACAATTTTTTGTCGTCTTTTCCCAGTTTTGGTTCGTCGCATTTTTGCTCTGCTTTTTCCAGTGGAGAAGCAGTTCCTTTTTTGGTGGCACCAAATAATTTTGAGAGATTTCGCATTTTCATTTTTTTCTAAATTATTTTTTAATATTCAATGAATTTTTAGTACCAAAACTTCAAAATGTGGCAAAAGAAGAAAAAGGAATATAGAATCAAAAAAAAGTGATAAAATGAAAAAAGGGCCAAAAATACAAAAACTTTTCCCCGACCCGGCAAATACGAATTATTTTTCCGCTCGTTGGGTGCAAAATTTTTATGCTAATTTTCCCCAGGTCTTTGGCGAATCGTTTAGTTTTTGAATAGGTTCGACACAACATATTAAGTAAGGCCTGGAAAAGGTGATTTGAGTTTTGAATATATTAACTATTTTGAAAATGATGTCTTTTGCTTGTGCCATGTTCCCTGTTTATGCGGCCAATCAGTCATTATTTGGCATTAATTGACGTGGATTTGCTAATTCTAGAAATCGGCGAAAAAAGCCTGTACCTGTACCTGTACCCGTACCCGTACCCGTACCTGTACCTGTATTTCCCGAATGCCTGTACCTGTATTTTCTGTATAAAGGTACAGGAAAATACAGGTACAGGAAAAATGCAGGCCCCTCAAGGCCTGGGTCCAGGCCTGTACCTGTATTTTTTTTATTAAAAATTCTCTTAGAAACACCTAAAAGTATCTATTATCTATTAAAACAATAAATATTGCTTTATATTAATGTTAGAGTCCGGTAAAAAAAATTTTTTCCGGGAACGGGAACGGGAAAACCAAAATGAACGGGGCGGAATTCCCGAATGGGATTCCCGCCTTTTTTCCCGTTTCCGTAAAAATCCCGTCAGGCAAAAAAGACGGGAAACGTGAACGGGATTCCCGTGTTTTCCCGCGGGAATCCCGTTCCCGCCGGACTCTAATTAATGTATTTAAATTTTTTCTGTACATATTTTATCAATCATAAGAACAAAATTAATCACTTTCTAATAACATAAAGTAATATTGAATTAGAGCCTGGAATTTTTAAAGTTACCTGGCCCGGGCTTAGATAATTGACCGCGCCTGGTCAAAATTTTGGTCGTGCGTCCGTCAAGACGCTGATTTTTTTCAAAATTTGTGGAACAATGATTAATAAAATACGATGAGAGTCAAGCCATGCAAAGACCCTTTTTTGATTTTTTTTGAACACTTTTTATAAGGCGCGATTTTTTGAAAAAAAAAAATTTTTGTGCAACTAGGGGAGGGCGGCAGAGGTGGGGTCCGGCGGTGCCGATAGGCGCCACCAGGAAAATTTTTGTAATTTTTGATGCATTTTGTTAACAGATTTTGTCCAAAAAAGACCAAATTTTGCGATTTTGAACCAATTTTTTCAAGAGAATAAGGGTTTTAAGGGCCACCTGAAAATTTAGATTACAAATCGTAAATTTTGGTCAAAAAAGTTATTTTTCTCTTAAGTAAATTACAATTTTATTTAAGCATGCGCAAAATTGACATTCCGATTTCGGACCAAATTTCCGTTTTTCGAGTCTCCAAAACATTCCGATTTTCGGACTAATTTGCCGTTTTTCGGCCCATGAGTGCAGAGCGCGACCAATGGTGCAGGACCGACACTGGACGCGGGGCCAATACCACTTTGGCGAGTGGGAAAGAAGGATAAGTTTGGCACGATGTGGTCACCGAGGACGGCACAATTACACTGGCGGATGCAATTGGACGGACGGCGCAATTGAACGAGTGAAGAAGACAAGAACGAAGGACGAATGGCCAACGACGAAATTGTAAACGGCGGACAAATTTGGCAATTTTTCAAGATGCTCAATGTCTTTGCTTTTTTCTCATTTATTTATTTTTGTCATACCGTATTTTCTCTAATTATCACCCCGGGGGGATTATTTTTAGATCTCCTCAGAAAGGGCGGGATATTAGAGACGGGGGGATAAGTGGAGGAGGGTGGGATTATTTTCAACAGATTTGTTTAGTGGTATTTTAAATTTATTCAACATGTCGCCAAAAAATGGCATCGCCTCAAAAAAAAACATTATTATTGCATTTTTGTTAAAGAATTTCTGAATTTTACATGAAAAATTCAAAAAATCCCAAAATATTTACAAAACATTGACAGAACCCTCGTGTGAACTGCAATAGAGCCGCAGATTTTCCCAATTTTTAGCACATGTTTTGTCTCTATTTATTAAACATTTAAATGAATTTCAATTTAAATAATTAATTTTGGTTAAACATTAAAAAGAAATCATTTTTCAAAAAAAAAATAAAAATTCCATTTATCCCCCGGTGGGATAAATGGAGACGGGAAGATTATTTTTCAACCTCCTCAGAAAGGGGGGGGATAATTGGAGACGGAGGGATTAATGGAGACGGGGCGATAATTAGAGAAAATACGGTAATCACTTTTTTGTTTTTTCACTAATTTCACTTTGTCACTTTGCCCCGCATTTTTCTCATCTCTTTATCTCCGACGAACATCTCTTTTGTAAATTGCGGCGGTCTCATCCGCCATATTTAATCCATGCATTCTTTCTCACCACATTCCATTTTTGACATACAAAAACAATTAAAATGCTTTAAAACATTTTTATTCACTCTTCACATTTCCAACAGTTGCTTCATAAAAATTCTTTGAATTTTGTGGTCAGCGGATTGCAAGGAATTGGAGCTTTTAAGTGCTTTTCCGCCTTAAAACTAAATCACAAACTTTTTTCTAATAGGCGGAAAACCATTCACCAATTTATTGGGATTAGAATTTTTCACTCATTTCCTCAAAAACACATTCAAACATCCCCAAGGAATTTGACACAATTCGAACACTGTGGTCCATTGACACCAGGGCTGGCCGTGATTGAATTTCCAATCATTGGAATCCGTGAACCGTGATCACGGCACCCCAAAAACCCGTGATCCGTGATTATAAAAGAAATTTCCGAATGATCTTTTTAAATTTAAATTTATTAACAAAAAACGGAATTGAATCACTGGGAAAATATCCAAAAGATTTTTTAAAGAAACCATGGGGGTTGGAGACCAAAAATTTACAAATTCCTTTATTCATTTAAATCAAAAATTTTGGGATCTCGCAAAATCCTGCGAGGGATCCGGTCTTGCGCCTTTCTCTAATGCACATCCCCCACTGTTGTAAGTTTGTCCGGTCATCCTCAAACGTGCCTTCCCAAATTTCTTGATGATTAGTGCCGTAAAGGAAACTTTTACGATTTTAAACTGTGCCAAGCATTTTTATATGAATATAATAAGTATTGTTGTGATTAGGAATAAAATGATGGAATATTAAATTTTAACACATTATGTGAAGTGATCGGAATATACGAATGATGTGAGTGAAGCTAATGATAATAATGACATTGGGTGTAAAGAAGTGATCAGAGAAGAGAACACACAAAAAGCGTACAAATTATGCCGTGGAAAATGTGGCGATAATCAATATTAATTAATTAATTTAACGAAAAAACATTGCGTAATTGACCAATCAAATTACAATATAAAGAGCATTCTGCTGACAATGCGTGAATGACACAATTAATTAGCGTTGTGATCAATTGGAGAAAATTGTGAGCGAATGATGGCGAGACATTTTCCGAATTTTAGCGCATTTCCTCGTCAAAATTGTAATATTTTGACCGATCGAGAAATTATCGAATTTTTTTCTGTTATTTGTCAAAAAAATTTTGCCGGAATTCCGTTTTTTTAATGGTATGGTTGAAAAAACTGGCCTGCATTAGTGAATTTTTTTGCGTATTTGAAAATTTTTGAAGAAAACATAGGGTTGACGGGTTGACCAGTACATACTTGCCGTTTTTTTTTTAATTTAAAAAAGATAAAAATTCGAAAAATTCCATGTTGATTATCAAAACTATGCTTTTGACATGGAATTGAGAGAGCCACAGCCAGTTGTAGAAAACATGGATTAACAATTAATTAAATTCTGTAGGTAAAATAAGCCACACACACAAATACAATATAAAATAAACAATGTGTAATTAATTAATAATATGCACACAACAAACAAAAGGAGAACTAATTAAACATCAACAGAAAAACCATGTGCCAAAAAATTGAAAATGGAAAATTTGTCAAAATGTTGAGAAAAATGAAAAAATGGAAACACAATCTTGGCGCTGGCTGATGGCATTCCTCGCCATGCCCCTCATTAGGCATCATTGATTCGGGTAATTATGGCGGCGGCTTTTTTTCTTTGATGTCATTCGCTCGTCGGTGGTGGTCGCTTTGGTGGTGGCACGGAGGGCGGCGTTGGAGGCGCCGGCGCGGAACCAACGCCGTGCTGCTGGAGCAGCAACGCGGCGGCGGCCGACTGCGCTTGTTTGGCACGAAACGCTTGCGCATTGATCGGCTCCTGAACGGAGGGAAAAGCGGAAATTATTTTAAATCGTAATTAGTTTTTCAGCTTACAATTAGGAAATTTATTCGGAAACTGATAAACAATTGGATAGTATACTGTATGTTTCTTACTCACAATTGGATAGTACACTGTATATTTCTTACTCAATCTCGGTACGGTATTAGGCTGAAACACCCACCAAATAATAATCGCTCTCCGGGTCGTTCGGGTCTGTAATTGGTTGCTGATGATGTGGGATTACGGTTGCTGCGGTTGCCGCTGATCTACTAGCCGCAGCAGATGCTTAAAATGCACAGCAGTGAATAGAGCTATCATCATTTTTTTAAAAAGTTTCTTTTAGTCTTTGTTGGCAGTCTAAATTTCCTAGTTAGTCGACAAGCAGTGAAAAAACCCGCGAAAAAATTTTCAAAAAATGCTAAAAAATATTACAATACTAATTTGTATCTTAATTACAGTATGTATGTCCATGAAAAGAAATAGGCAACATCCTGTTATGCAAAAACAAAAAATTTAGTAAACATATTCACAAAAGTGCCACGAATTATTGGACGGGGGGAGGGGAAGGGGTATTCAAAACCTATGGAATATAATAATTTGTTCGGTTTTTTTTTTTTTTTTTTGAAATTTTGGTGTCATTAACAACAAATATGCCACACCGTCAGAGCCGCGACTTTGCGCGCTCATTGGGCGTGTCGCAGCGGCAGATGACGAACTCGCCGCGTGGTGGTGATGGTGATAATGCTGATGATGGGCATGGGGATGATGACCATGGTGCTGTTGTTGGTGTTTGACTGCTCGCGCCACCGCTCCTCCGCCCCCGGCCGGCGCGGGCGCCGTCGTGGCGGCGCTCGCCGACGAATTGGTGGTGGTGGACGACGTCGAGCGGTTGATCGCCGCCTGTGCCGTCGGCGGGTGGTTGTGGTGGGGGCGAACCTGTTCAACGAACGGGCGGAGCAATTTTGATTTTAAGCATCCGGATTTTATTTTGAAAGAATTTAACCAATGGGATAGAAGGGACGGGAAAATGGAATTATTTGAACAAATATGCAACATTTCTTTTTTAAAAACTCAAAATTTCTTAGTTTTCGAACTTTCTTAGTTTTTTTTACAAAAAAAAATCTTCTTTTTTTTTGATTATCTTGGAAAGACACCGATGGAACGCGGCACTCACATGGTGAGCGCATGCCTTAATTTAGGAATTTTGATGCTCAATTAGTACTTAATGTCATTTTTGTACTTGTAAGTCTGCTTCCTATGCATTTAAACTTTCCCGCTAAAAATTATTAAAAAATCAAAATTTTTGTTGAACTGCTAAATTCGAAAAAAAATTCTTCAAGAAAATTTCCAGGGAACAAAAAAATTTATAAGGGATTTTTTCGTTTTTTTCTTTTTCGAAAATTTGTTTTCAGTAAGATTTTACATGATTAAAAATAGAGATTTTTATATATTTTTTTTCTTTGCGGTGATGCTTTTGCGTGCATCGGTGCTTCAACTTCTCGAGACCGGGGGCAAATTTTTTGTTCGGACAAAACAGCACACACTTTTTCCGCTGTGTTCCCCGCACTGCCCCCGGGCGACGCGCTCGGCGATTTGGCCGTGTTCAGGTCCAACAGATTCTGCAACTCCACCACATTGCCGGGGCCCATGTGCACCATGTGCTTGAAGTTGGACGGTCCGCTGATCGGCAGCTGACTACGACGATCAGTTCGACTAAAAATTAAATTGATCAATGTAAATATAGTTGAAGAATCCGTTTTCGGCATTACGATTTTGGCTCGTCCTTTGCGTTGCGCATTGAAAATTTGCGGCGGCGCTTCAGCTGTTGAGATGGCAAAACAGTACCGGCATCGGTGGGGCCGCCACTTTGGCGCCGATTGGCCTCCGCAACAAGCGATGGCAAAAACTGTTGCTCCTCGTCAGCTAAATGTTTTACAAATAAGATTTAAGGCATGAAACATAATGCAAATATACCGGTTCTACACTATGTTATACTCCCTAACTAGAATGTACGGTGACTAGGGATACGGTACGGAGTGTTTTATGGTGTGGGTCCGTCAAAGTACTGTGGCGAGGGGTACGGTATTGTTTGAAAAGTGTCGGCTAATTAATGAATGCCAGTGTATCTCGGGGTTTTATACAGCAACTACAATGTACGGTGTTACGGGGTGTAAGATGTTTTAGGTATGCGTCAGTCAATTAATGAATGTATAGTATTGTGTGGCAGGGGGTACGGTATTGTTTTGTAGGGATCATCAGAAAATTAATTAGTATGTCATGGATGAAAATGAACTGTACACTCACATGGCGAGCGCATGCCCAGCACCACCAGATGGGGCTGGTCAAGCATTTGGCAAAGCGTGAACAGGCCGGACCGGTTCAGGGGCCGTGCCGAGCGCAGGTTCACAGTCTGTACCCACTCGGCGGCGTGGATGTTGAACACGCAAATTTGGTGCTCAGAGAAATGAAGCAGAAACGGGCGCCGAAAAGCGAATTTGCCGGTCGCGCTCAGCCGGCACGGGAACATCATTTCGTGGGCACGAGAGCGACGGCCTGGGAAGGAAGTGGTGAACAATATATAATTTTTAATTTCACTAAAATTTCCTGAGAAAATTTCAAAAAAATGACAAATCTCAAATTTTACAAAATTTCAGTATTTTCAAGTTTCAGGTGAAAACGACCGACCGTCTCCCGGAAATGGCATACTGTAGAAAAGTTAAAAACGAATAACCGAAAAAGGATGAAGAACCAAAATGTGCCGCCCAGTTCATCTAATTACTAGATAGCGTTTTTAAAAATAACTTAGTTTGAGGCTCATAGACGCAAATTTTCATGCTTAATTTGGGCATTGGTACTATTTTTTCGAAAACAATCCCAAAAATTTATTTCTTGATCAAAAATCTACGAGTTTTTCATTTTTTTAACGCTTTCGAAAAATTTTGAAATTAATTTATAAGTCCGCTTCATGTTCATCACTGTTCGGATTGACCTTGGCCATCCACGTAAATGCCCAGCTTTTGGAAGACGAGCAAGTACTCCTTGGCCATCTGCTGCTGCTGGTGCTGTTGTTGTTCAGCTTCATCGTAGTCCCCCTCGTCATGTCCACCGTACACCGCAATTACCATCTCAGCATCGTGCAAAGACTGGTTGAGAAACTGCAGCGATTGATCCTCGAGGTTTACCAGCGCTGGAATGGAGTTAGTGATTAACATTAATTACGGGGATTACTTAAATCACAGTAATGAAATAGGGCGCACTGAGGTTACGGTACGATGGGACAATCCACTTCTAGTAGTATAGACGCCTATAGAAAGCCAAAAGCTACGGTAAGCAAATAATAAACACCCTAAAATCCAATCCCTACGCCCGAGACAGTCCTTGGAAGATCGTCCTCAGGATTTGGAAAAGACTCGTCGGTTCTCGGGTTTCTCATCAGAATTATGCCAGCAATAGTAGTATTTCTTCTTCAACCATACAGTACACAACACAGTAACGTACAAATTTGGCTGTTGTCCAGCAAATCCCACACCCGAAAGCTGCTCGGGTAGCCGACAAACAGACGCCCGCCGGCAATCTTCAAGCATTGCGGTTGGCCCGGCATTGCCATCTCGCGCAGCGGTTTGTGCCGTCGCTCTTTCCGATTGATTTGGAACACCAGCACACTTTTGAGGATGGCACAGGCAAAGTAGTGTTGGCCGGGCTGTGCGCCGTGCGGCGCGGTGCTCGGCGAATGGCCGCGTCCTACGTGGCATAAATTTAATTTAGAAATTAGATTTTTGCAATTTTCGAGACAGCGAAAAATGCTAAACTTTTCAAAATTTGTGAGAAAGTCCCGCGGACATGGAAGAAAATAATAAATATTTTTAAAAAAGATTTATGAAATTTTAAATTTGATAAAGAAAATAGTGATTTTCTTGGTTTTAATAATTTCGAGGGTTTTTTTAGCTTTTGAAATTTTTTTAATTTTTTGGCTTAGAAAAAAAGTTTCTTAAGTCCTCTTTTCTGGAAAATTAGTATTAGTGTTTTTTATAAATATTCCAGCAAGGAGTGATCTAAAAAACGAAATATCGTCAAAATAAAGCATCACTTTTCCAATGCGGCTTATAATTAGATGATTTTGATCAATTTTCTTGGCATTAATCAACACCCACCCCAACAAAGCAAATGGCATCCCCGCGTCTCGGCCACTTTGATCCACTTCAGGTCACGCCCGTCCAGCGCAGCGATCGGTATCAGTCGTACGTGGCGTTCCTTGCCGACCCCGACGAGCGCAATCAACAACTGCCAATTTATGTATAAATTTACATGATTTACTATCAAGCAATTCGCGTAATGAGGTAATTAAGAGAGAAAACTCATTAGCGGGTTCAAAATTCCGAAAAAAGAAATTCGGAAACTGCGTTCCTACTGGGTGTGTTGAGCAAATTAATAGGATAGGTAATTAGCAGCATTAACACACACCTGCTCTTCCAAGTCGTATTCCACTTGTTCAACATAGCGCTTTTTGTTTTCCGTCTCACCGCCCACCGGTGTAATCACCTGCGAGGGTAATAAAATTGTAAATCTTAAATTTATATAATTTATGGATTTGATTTAATTTCTATCTCTATTTCTCTGTCTTCCCTCTCATCTTCCTCTTTCGGTACTCCCTTTCTCTCTCACTTCTCTCGCTTTGTCTCAATGTCTTACTCTCTCATCCTCCCTCTCTCTCTCCATTTTTGTCCCTTTCTCTGCTGCCCCGCCCGATCACCTCCTTGTCCAACTCCACACTTATCAGGCCCTGATCAGATAGGCCCAGCACGAAGCGGCCACGGTCAATCATTGCGGCACACTGTGCGCTTCGCAGTTGGGCAAGCGCCGCATGGTCGCACAACTCGCGCACAACAAACGCGTCCTTGCGCGGCAGTCCGGAGCGGTAGAACAAATTGCGAAGCTCGGTCAACGCGATCACCCATTTGTCCGCTTCCTGTGCAATTTCAAAGAGAATTTTTAAAATTCAGCAAAGGTTTCATGATGAATGATGTTGAAATTAGCGGTTACCAAGTCTAAGCCATTTTTGGGCCAAAATCAGGTGGGCGCACCCCAAAATTTCGCCGTCGAAATTTCAACGGGACATAATTTCGCCAAATTTTTTTTTTAATTTGGAAAATTTCAAGAAATTTTTTGAAAAAATTTTCGAAAAACTTACTAATTTATCATAAATTTCAAAAAAAATCGCTGAAAATTTTTTCTTAATTTGAAATTTTCTTATAAAAAATTTTATGATTTTTTCTTAAAAATTTCTAAGTTTAATTTTTTCTTTTTTTTTGCGGCGAAATTTTGTCTCGGCGAAATTCCGTCCGGCAAAATTCGGCGACGAAATTTTGTCCTGTCCCCAATCAGGTTCATCCAAAAATAGGTGTCCAACAGGGATAGCAGGGATTTACTACTTCCGGTTTCCATTTATTTTGGGACCAGAATTCCGATTTCGAGAAAATTTTCGAAACCATATTTAAGAAGAAATGTTGATAAATTGATTAATCACATTGTATTTTTTACCATTTATTTTTTTAAGATTGTAAAATTTATCTTATTAAAAATAAAATTTTTTATGATTTTTCGAAATTTTAAAAATTCCTGATTCGAAAAATGTTTGGGCCTCGCGGAATGTCATCCCTGATGTTCGTCCATCGAGAACAGTTAACAACACACCTCCTTCGTGTCGGCCATCAACAGGGCGTATTGGCGTGAGATCAACGCGTTCTGTTGCTGCTGATCAGCGGTGGTGATCATTGCCGCCATGGACGACGGCACACCGCTGCCGTTGTTGCAGCTGACGCTGCTGCTGTTCTGCGAGCCGGACGAGCAGCGCGAGCTGATCGTCATCATTGACCGTTCGTCCACCGTTGCAGTTGTTGCCGTCATTTGTTGCTGCTGATCAGACGGAAGCGAAACCGTTGAAGCGGCATTTGTTGCCGGTTGTGAGGGAAAGGCAACGCACGTGTGAAAGTCGTGCACCTGCGAACAAAAAATTAATCACAGTGACTAATGGAAATGCAAAATCGCTAGAAAAATTTTACAATTTTTTTTAAATTAATTTTTTTTGCAAAATTTATAAAATTGGTTTATTTTTAGCACAACATTTAGAAATAGCAAAAACAAATGCGATATGATTCAAAATGCAAAGCAATGTAAAACTGCACCTGCGAGAATGCCACTTTGAAAATCTTTGGCAAGTCCGACTTTGACGCGTGGATGGCATCGTTTTCGGTTGCCGGTGACACGTGGAAATCTGGGTCCTTCATGTCCAGTACCTTCAAAATAATATAGTGTAACACTGTAATGGTGGTCTCCATAAAGCATTCGTTTGGCTTTTTCTCGCCTGTCTGATCTGCGGATCAATGCTGACAATTTTGCCATGCTTTCCGTCCGTTTGACAGTCGTACAGGTACAGCTTGAAGTCGCAGACAATCACATACTGTAGAAAAAGAGTGAACCAAATGATTTCAAAATTCCATTTGTTATGATAATGATAGCTTCAAGAATAGAGCGTGAAATTTGCGCTTATTCTGGACCGGTATTGGCAAGAAATTTGTTAATTAGTCTTAAATCAATTAACGACCACTTGTCAATTAGGCAAAATGCGATTTTCCGATAGCGGTTAAAATCGGTAATTATTGTTATTTTAAATCGACCAGTAAAGGGTAAATTTACCGAATTTTATTTTGGAAATTGACCGGTAATTACAGTATTTACAGCGGTAATGAACACTAATCCGGGATTTGGCGCTTTTTAAAATTTGCTGTTTGCATTTTTCCGTTGCGTTCTCTCACCGTTGTGCGCCAACCGCGCTTCACGCCACCATTTTTTGGTGTTTTGACCGCCCCCTGATAGGCAGTGCCGTTGCCGCGCATCATGTCAATGCCGTCGCTGCGACGCAAATCGTTGGGTACCGGACACTCCTTTGGCACTTTGTTCAGACAGCCAATATGGCAGGCCACATGGCACTCTTGGCAGAACATTCCTACGAAACATTTGATTGATTTTCAATCCCGTAGCCAGAAAAAAAATTTCGGAGGGGACGGGAATCCAAAAAGCTTTTTTTTTTGCTCTTTGGACCAATTTCTCCAGTGTTATTTTAAATTTATTTCAGCGCCGGAGAGCAAAAAGCAGGGATTTTTAGCCGTTTTTTGCACCAAAAAGGGCTATTTTTGCCATTTTGAGGTCAAGTTTTCAAAAAAAAAGGACGAAAATTCGTAAGAAAAGTTTACTATTTTTGGAAAAAAAAAAATCAAGTTCCGGAGGGGAAGGAAGGCTAGGTCAAACCATCGGCACCTGTCTCCCATTAGAAGCAACCTATGGTCCAGATGTTCCAGAAATAAATAACAAAATTGCCCAATTGATAGATTAGTAATTTCTGATCAGTCAAAACTGTTGATTTTGAGCCAAAATCTATCAAAATTCCCAGTAGCCAGGGCAGCTGAACCCTGATCACCCAACAACAATAAACACCTTGTCGGTCTGCACCGATCAGCACCGATGTGCACACCACACATTTGGTGGGTGCCCGTAGGCTGGCATTCACAAAATGATGGCCCCTCGCCGTTGAACGCGCTGTTCAGCGACTGGATGCTTTTCGGGTTGGCTGATGATGGAAGCGGGCGGAAAATGGACGAAGCGGTGGTCGGCGCGGGCGGAGTGCCGTATGAAGTGTAGAAGCGGGCATTCTCGTAAAATTGTGGATGGAACGGGAACTGCTGTTGTTGTTGTTGTTGTTGTTGCTGGTGGTGGTGTTGCGGTGGTGGTGGTGGCGGACTTGCAACTGATGCGGTGGTGAAGCTTTGATTCCTGCTTGGGGGTGGGAGCCCATAATTTAATGAGTTTAAACAATTTTTGATAATAAAATATAGGAAAAAACCACCCCAAAAATATACTCAAACCGAGGGCATTCATTCCCCTCGCCCAACTTTATTTTTTTTTTATGATAATAGAATTTAAATGCAAATCGGATAGATATTTTAAGGTGCTGGAAAATTCCAAGTTTTTCTCTTTAAAAAGGAAAGGAGAGCAAAAAAAAGTAATGAAATTATAAAAAATTTTAGTTTTTTAAAAGGCCGGATTCCCTTAATATTTTCTCCTACTGGAATCAGCCAGCACTTATTTTTCAGTATAATGTAAATAGCTTTACATATCTGCTGTTGGAACAATTTATTTGTTTTCAATTCGAGAAGCATTCAGTAATATTAATAGAAAAAAAGAGACGAGAATGAGCGGAAAAGCACTGGGGTAAACAAAAAAGGAGGGCTTAACAATCCAACTCAATTTAACACCAACTCAGCTCACAATCAGCCTAATTGTGCTAGATTAGCCTAAAAAACAGACAAAAACAAGTGCTCACAATCAGCCGGGCAAGGTGGAACAAGATTCAAGCAAAAATAACTCAAATTTCGAGGCTGCTTGAAAAATTTAGAAACCCAATTTTTTTTTTAATTTTGTTCCATTTAAAACAGATGTATAGAAAATAGAGAAGATCATTATCATCATATATAATAAAAAAGGAAGAACATATATTCATATAAAAAATGCGACAAAAAAGAAATAATAAATACAAAATCAGTGATAAACAGCATCTGCTGATGATGACTGCAGCATTGGGTTCAATAAATGCAACACATGCTGCCGGAAGCAAAAAATGTCCAACCCTCTAAAGCATAGAAAATTTTGATTATATTTTACAATTATCAAAATAAAAAAAAAGTAACAAAAACTGATAGAGACAAAAAGGAGTCAACACAGAAATTATGAATGAATTGATTTGATTTTGAAAAACAACACAGTCAGCAGGCAGCAGATGCAGGTTACAATGGAATGAGGTATAAAAGAGAATTAATTTACCTAATGATGAAATATACAGTACATTTAGAAAGGCAGACACAAAAAAGAGTATACGGTGGAAACATATGAAAAAGATGTAATTACAATAAAATAATTTTAACGCTCATACAATAAATACATAAAAATATTTGGTGTCACTCAAATTAAAGCCCAACACGCATATAACACCAAAAAATTCAGCCAAAAATCCCCCAAAACCCACCAAATCCAATTCACTCACATTTGTGCCGGCGACCGTGAATGGTACAGCAGCAGCGAGCTGTCGTACTCCTCCAGCGATGACGACGCATTGTTGTATGTGGTGGCCGCCGGCGAGCGAAGAGAAGCCGCCGCGAGCGCCGCCGTCGTTGGCGTCGAAGTGATGGACGGAGGCGAAGCGATTGCCGCCGCCCCCGCCGATGACGGCATCGCCGAATTAGAAGAGGAGGAAAAGCTCCGATTGAACAGGTTGGCGTTGAAGCGGTGCTGGTGCTGTGCCATTTCCAGCAGACCGGGCACAACAATGCCGCCACCCGTCGCGGTCGATTGGCCGGTGACCGGGGCGCCGCCGCCGGCGTCAAAAAGTGTCGCTGCCGGTCCATCTGCACGCTGTGGTGCCCAGTTACGCATGGCCCAATGCTGTTGCCTTAAGCGCGAAATGGTACAACAGTGCGTTTAGGAAGTGCAGTGATCAACCGAATTTAAAACAATATATTTGTCGAACTCCCTCAAAAACGGTTTTTCGAGCGACAATAAAAAAATAAAAATGATTATACTAACTTAGAAATTTTTCAAGAAAAAAATCTTAGAAAGTTTTTTTTACAAGAAAAATCTAAGAAAAAAAATTTTTGAGAAATTTTCAGCGATTTTTTGAAAAATCTTAGTAATTCACCATAAAATTTCCCAAAAAAATATTTTTCTTAGAATTTTCTTGTAAAAAAACTTTCTAAGATTTTTTCTTGAAAAATTTCTAAGTTAGCAAATTTTTTAAAAAAAATTTTTGGGGGGGGGGGGGACGGCGGGGGGGGGGGGGGGGGGGGGGAAACGTAGTGCACCCCACTGGAAAATGTGCAGGGGGAAATTTATTTCAGAAAAAAAACAACACAATAATCTCCACCAGTCAAGGAGATCCGAACCCATGACAAATTGCGAACTTTTTAATGGAAAGAAATTATTAATTCACTCAATTCTAACTTTGCCTATCAATTCAATTTGCAATTGGCATTTTTGTCTGATCACTTTTGTCGATTGTGTCAAAAAAAAAGCTAAAGTTTACTGTAGAAAATCCACCCACCATACGCTATAACAACAGAAAAAAGGGAGAATTCTCGAACATTCCAAATATTCCCCAACGGCAGCAAGCAAACTGCACCTCAACAGCGACGCGTTCTCCTGGTTCATGCGCTCCATTTCCTCCTGCTGTTGGCGCAGCTTGCGCCTGCACTCGTCCAACTCGCGCTCCAGCCGGTCCTTCTGCTCGCGCGCCTCGCGCAGCTCGTCTTGCGCCTGGCGCTTGGCGCGCATTTCCGCGTCCAGCTGCTGCTGGGCCTCGAACCGCCCGTACTTGGCCTGCTTGTTCATCCGACGGGAGCCCCAGGTGCGCAGTGGGCTGGAATACCAAACAAAAGATTCGGAAACTTCTGCAGTCATACCGGCGGATTTAGGGATTAATAAATTCATGTTTTTCCGGGATTTGGTCTAGGCAAATTTTCCAAAAAAAATTTCAAAGGCGATACCGTCCAAACTGAATGGTGTTGTACTACGTTCCTTCCCCAGTCAAAACATTTTTTAAAAACTTTCAAAACTAAAATTTAAAAAACGAAGAAATTTAAGAAAATTTCATGAAAAAATTTTTGAATTTTTTCTTGAAATTTTCTAACTCTTTTTTTTTTAATTTTTAATTTTTTGGGGGTTGTTCCCCTGCTTTCCAAGCCGAAATCCTGGGACAGTCCCATGACGCGACCTAGTTACTAGTAGCTGGTTACCGTATCCAGGGGCGTATCTAGAAAAAAATTTCGGGGGGGGGGGGGACCCGACCTGAAGAACTTTTTTTTTTTTTTTTTTGCTCCTCCAACTGAAGAGCTTTTTTTCACTAAAAATGATCCATTTTTGGCAGTTTTAAGGCAAAAAACTTGTAAAAATAATGGAAAATGGAGGTCCGGCGGTGCCGATAGGCGCCGCCGGGAAAAATTTTCAAAATTTGAGTGCTATTTGTTACGAAAATTGCCTATAAAATTTTTAGATTTTCGTTTGGGGGTGGGGAATTCGAAAATTTTTTCCATTATTTGCTGGAAAATTTTAAAAAATTTTCATTTCGGGGGGGGGGGGGGAATTCCCCCCCTTTCCCCCCCCTAGATACGCCCTTGACCGTATCACTCACTACCACTGACCTGTCGCTGACTGGCGTGTTAGCGTAACTGTTGGCCGCCGCCTCGCTGCCCCTACCGTTGCCGCCGCTGGCCAACTGTTGCTGGTACTGTAGCAGCGGCGGTGTTGACGTTGCTGTTGTTGTCGCGGACAGTTGTTGCTGCTGCTGCTGTTGCCGCTTGAAACACTCCAACTCGCCGGCCAACCGCGTGGTCAAGTCCTGCAACAGTTCCTGGCGCTCTTTGCCGTCGCTGACAAACTGCACAATTTCCTGGAAAAAATGATGTGGCACAATTAGTGATCCATTATGCCACCAAAAGGTTTCATGGAGAGGATTTCCCTCCCCCCTCTCACGAAATTAAAAAATTTTTCAATTTATTATTAGAAATTTTTGTTTTTTTTATTTAGGGTTTGAACCCGGACCGCCAAAAAATACGAATTTAACCAACTGAGCCATCAATTTTGCTCTTTTTCTAGAAATTTTTATGGTGATTTACTAAGCTTTTTCAAAAAATTTTCCAAAAAATCGCTGAAAATTTCTCAAAAATTTTTTTTTTTAAATTTTCTTATGAAAAAACTTTCTAAGTTTTTTTCTTGAAAAATTTCTAAGTTAGCAAATTTTTTTAAAAAAAATTTCTCGGGGGGGGGGGGGGGGAAATGAAGTGCACCCGGCAAATACAGTCAAAATTACGATGTTTGAGGTCCCATAACTTCTTTTTTTTCGACTATCGGCCCGTAAAATTAAAAATTCACAATGGAAGTCGACCCTGCTCTATCCAATGATACCAAATCAGCGAAAGAATTGTAATTCATCATAACATTTATTAAAAAAAATCACTAGACATTAAAAAAAAATTTCTTGAAATTTTCGTATAAAAAATCTTTGATGTCTTTTTTTGTGAAATTGTATTTTATTTTCCAACTTCTATGAGTTAAAATTGGCACATTTGCCTGAATTTGGGCGCTCATCCGCTGCTGGCACTGCAACTCCTGGCCCAGCCGGTTGTTCTCCGCCCGCAGCTGCTCATTCTCCGCTCGCACATCCGCGCACTCGGACTCCATCGCCTTCACCCGGCTGCTGCACAGCTTCTCCATGCTAACAAAACACATGAAAATTTTTTAAAAAGCACCCGAAAAAAAAAATTTTTGTCTCTTTCTCCTTTTATCTCTCTCACTCTCTCTCCCGCTCTCTCTTTCTCCCTACTCTCTCCTCTTTCATCTCTCTACTCTCGTTTTCTCTCCCTCTCTCTATCACTATTTCATCTCTCCTTTTTCGCTCACTCTTTCATTACGCACTCTTTCTTCTTTCTTCCTCACTCTCTCCCTCACTTTCTCTTTCTTTCATCTCACTCCCTCTCCTTTTCTTCCTCACTCTCCCCTTTTTGCATTTCCCTCACTCGTTCTCTCTCACTCTGCTTTTCTCTCTCTCTCTCTCTCTCTCCATCTTTCTTTCTCCCTCTCTCACCTGATCATTTGCTCCTTGTGCTGTTGTGTCCAGCCCTGTTTGTCCTGCTCGTGCTCGTTGCGCTGGTGCTGCGCACACTGTTGCTGCTCGTCCAACATGCGCTGCACGTTGGCCAACTGGTCGGCCAGTTCGTTGCGACGCCGTTCCTCTAACTTAATTTTGGACAAGGAAAATTGGATGGAACAAATTTTAATTAATTTTCTAAAAATAGGCATGCGCTTAAGGGGTCGGTTAGGCACAAAAAAACAAAACAAAAAAGGACAACAGCACGTGGTGGGAGTCGAACCTATGGCAAAAGGTCCCAGCCGCGAGGGCCTCAGCATGTTGGAGAAAAACAAACAAAAATAAAAGAAACTTTCACGTCTTGCAAAATTTTCTTGAAAAATTTCGAATAATAAAAATTTTGAGATTTTTAATGGAATTCAATGTTTTTTTTGGAAAAAATAACAAATCTTTTTCATGATCTAGAATGCATTTTTAATTTAATTTTTTATTTTTTAGGGCTAATGGCTCCCATTTTCCGGGCCGTAACAACGCGTATTTTAATGGGACACGAGGCGAGCAGCGACCTGCAGTGTGTCCTGAAAGCGTTGCCGCTGCTCCTCCAACAGCAGCACGCGTTGTGCCATCGCCGCCGCCTCTGCCGCCGCTTCCGTGTCGTCCGGCGCCACCGCGTCCGCCGTGGCGGCATCGGCGATGCCATCATTAGCCTTTGCCGCTTTTCCATCGGTGCCGTTGTTGTCGTCCGCCGCCTCCTCCAACAGCTTGGCCAGCTTTGCTTCCAGTGCCGCTCTGACTGCGCGTTCCTCCTCCAACTCTTTGTCCCGGGCCGCCAGCCGCGCGTCCGTCTCCGCCCGGGAGGCCATCGCGGCACGCATTTCCACCTGGTAGATGTCACATTTGCCCTGCGCAAAAAGAAAAGGGGTTTTCCAAAAAAAAAAAAAAAATTAAAATAAGTTTTTTTTGTGGCTTTTAATTTCTATCGACACATACCCAAACGAAAAATGAATTTTGAAACTTTTTCAAAATTTTTAGTCGTTTTTCGATAGACATCAAAAAAAGATTATGATTTTCCAAAGCGATTTCATTTTTTGTACATAAGAAATTTTCAAAAAAAAAAATAAAAACTTTATGATGAATCAAGGGCGTAGCTAGGGGGGGGGCCCAGGGGGCCCGGGCCCCCCCCGAAACCCAAAAAGTAAAAAAATTTTCAGTAATTTTTTTGAAATTTTAAGCAATTTTCTTAACAAAATTGCATTAAAATACTCAAAAATTTTCCCGGCGGCGCCTATCGGCACCGCCGGACCCCCATTATACCATATTTTTGAAAAATGGAGGCCAAAATAACAAAAAATATTAATTTTTTGGAGAAAAATTTTGTAAAATACACCCCTAATTCGGGATTTCAAAAAACCAAAAATACACCCCTAAAAATTGTCCTAAAAAAGAAAAATACACCCCTAAGAATCGACTTTTTGAGTTGGGCCCCCCCCCGAAACGAAGGTCCTGGCTACGCCCTTGTGATGAATTAATTACAAAGTTTTTCAAAATATTTTTCAAAAAATTGCTGAATAATTTTACTAATTTTTTCTTAGAAAATTTTCTGTTTTTGAAAGATTAAAAAAAAAAAATTCGGGGAGTTTAACGATATGGGCGGAGCTGATCCGGGACTGTTCCCCAAATAGATTGCAAAGGAATCGCGAGTCGAATTCGGATTGTTCGAATTTTCACCCCTCTCACCTCGAACTGCCTGGTCCGCTGTTCCTGTTCCCGCAGTGCGCCCTCCGCCTTGGCCAGCCGTGCCCGCGTGTCCGCCAACTCGGCATTTGTCTGCTCGTAGTCCTGCAGTGCCACGTCCCGCTGCTTCAACGCACTTTTCCACTCCCGGCTCTGTGTCTGTGCCTTTTCAAGCAGTTCCTCCACCTAATTTATGACAATTAATTTCGATATTTTAAAAAAGGATGGCGAAACGGAGGAAACAAAAAGGAAAAAATCCCCATTTTATTGCCTCGTTAATTTTTGTGAGAAATTTTAAAACAGAATTTTTCAACATCAAAAATTTATTAAAAAATTAATTTTCGGTCAAAATCGAAAAAGTACTGGTAAAGATGGGAAAATTTGTACAAAATTGTAAAAAAAAAAATCAAAAATTTATACCAAAATTCAGAATTTTTACGAAATTCTATTCATCTTTTTCTATTTCGTAAAATTTTTATGAAACTGGATTCGTTTTACAATTATTCATATTTTAGTAAAAACTATTAATAAAAATGCATGAAATCGGCTAAAAATCGCAAAATTCGCTCCCCATTAAATTAGAAGGAAGAAAAAAGGAAAAAAAAAACATTTTTTTATTATTATTCTAATTAAAACAATGAACTGAATTAAACCCTAAAATATGAAAAAAAATCAAATTTAAAGAATTTTATTAAAAAAAAACTTCCATATTTTTCCTAGAAACAACCTCCTTTTGCAGGTCCTGCTTCTGCAGGATCAGCTGCTGGTTCTTCTCCTTGACCTCCTTGCACTTCTTCTCCAACTCCTCCACCCCGGCCTGCTTCGTCGGCCGTTGGTTCTGCTCGTCCTCCAACCGCTTGCGTAAAATCTGAAAAAAATAGGAAACTTTTCCTATTTAAAATGATTTCTGGGTTCCATCATTCTCTGTTTTTCCCATCGACGAAGGGGGAAAAGAGGGAAATTTCTGCAAAAATTCAACAACTTATTTTTATAAAAAATTCGTTAAAATTTTTTTAAAAAATTTTCCGCTGCTGCGCCTAAATCTGCGCCGCGGGCCCCCAAAATTCCGCAAAAATTGGCGATTTTTAGCTGAAAACCTGTTAAAAATGGTCAAAAATTCTTGATTTCTCTTAAAAAATGGTTCCTAAAGGAGGGAAGGGGGAAATATTTTTAACAAATTTTGGCTAATTATCTAACAAATTTTCGATGAAAACGCGTTACAAAAAATTGGCCAAAATTACATAATTTTGCCCTCGACGGCGCAAATCGTCAACTTCCGGGCCACAAAACTCATGAATTTTCATTTTAAAAAATGCCTGAATTTCGTCCTTCAGCTGTGCAACCAGCTGGTCCTGCTGCTGGTGCGGCACCGCCGGCGGGCCTGCCGCGGGCGGCGTCGCCTCCGGCGGTTGCGGTTCGCGCGGCGGCGCCTCGCGCTCCTCGTCCTCCTCCTCCTGCGCCGGCACGGGCACCGCCTGTTGCTGCACAGTAGCCGATTTTGCGCCGGCACTGTCCACCGCTGGGGATGGCACAACGACGCCGACGGCACCACCGTCGCTGTTGGCTTGGATGGTCTGCAGCAGAGAGGTGGCATCGGAGAAGGCGCTGAATTGGGGGGCAAACAATTAATAAATTGTTGGGGATTAAAATTAAATAATAAATAAATGAGAAAGTTAATGAGTCACATGACATTGTCCAGAGGCCCAGAAAAAATGTAAAAATTAGAACCAATAAAACGAAAAACTAATAAATTTTTTCAATTTTTAAAAAAATTATAAAAAAAATACAAAAATTTCCCAATTAAATCAAAAACTAAAAGAAATTTTCATTTAGAAAACATAAAATTTTCAATCAAAATTAAACCAATTAATTTACATTTTTAGAAATTTTCAGAAAAAAAAACAAAAATTTTTTTCAATCAAAACCAAATAATTTTTCATTTTTTTAGGACTCCCACATTATAGGAGAGAATGTGCACTTACAGCAGTTGAACTAAACGACACCGATTGCACCCATTCATAATATATAAATTAGATAAACATCACTTTTCGAAAATTGATCACCTAAAAAACCCTCCCAAAATGCGGGGGAATTTTTCGGAAAAACGCTGAAAATTTTTCATTTTTTTCTTGAAATTTTCTTAGAAAAAATTTTCAGATTTTTTTTTTGAAACCTCTAAGTTTGGAATTTTTTTTAGCCGGAATGGACGTAGTGCACCCCAAAAAACGGCTTAAAAATGGTCAATTTAAATATTAGAAATATTTTTTGTTTATACAATTTTTGAAACACCACTCCCGCCCTTTCCATCCTCTCCAATTAATTTGATATGTATCAAATTTTTGTTTATATTTATGAACGAATACTTTTATCGGTAAGCAAAAAAATTTTTTAAAAAAGTTTTCAACTGTTTTCAAAAAAAAAAAAAAAATTTATTTTTTAATTTTCAAGAAAAAATCTTAAAATTAGAGGCGGGAGTGAAACGGCGTAGCCAGGGGGAGCCACTGAGAGGTCTAAAGTCCCCGCCCCCTCCCCCCGAAACCCAAAAATTTTTTGAAAAATTGAGACCAAAGTGGCAAAAAATAAACGGCTACAAAATTCCTGTAAAATACACCCCCCCCCCCTAATTCGGGACTCTAAAAAACTAAAAAAAAAAACCCCTAAAAAGCAACAGCCAAATACAATAGCGATGTTTATTTGCAGTGAATAAATAACAAAAAAAAACAAGCGGATGAATCAAATTTGGAGTGAATGAAAGAACAATAAAATGAATGAAGCAAGCAAGTTGGGGGAAGAGAGGGAAAACAGACAAAAAAGCGCCTCAAATGGCACAGTGCCGGGAAAAAACTTTTTTTTTTTTTGAAAATGCCATTCTAAAGCCACCTTCCGCTGGTGAAGGTGAAGCCGATGAACGGCAAATGGAGGCCGGTGAACGGCGCGGTGACTTTGGGCGGTTGCGTTTCGCACGGGGTGAAGTCGTTGGCCACCACGCTGGAGTCAAAGTTGGACGTGTCGGTGGGGCTGGACACCTCCGGCTTGTAGGGCGCCTCAGCTGTAAAACAGTAGTAAATATTCAATTTTTTGAACTTTAATTAAAAAATTTTAGAAATCCAACAAATTTTTAAACATTTTTGTAAAATATTAAAAAAGTGCTCTTTAAAAAATATTTGTTTCTTTTTTCTTGAGAAAGTTCAATTACAACAATATTTCCCGTAGATTCGGAAATTTAATCAAAAAATTGATCCTCTTTTAGCTCAAAGTATATCAAAAATTACTCCTTTTTGTGGCCTAAAAATTATTATCAAATTACCATTATACTAAATGAAGGAAATGGACCTTTAATGAAAGAAAGAAAAAATGAATAAAGACAAAACCGAAATGAAAGGCCAAATTTTCAAATTTGAGGGGGGCGGGGAAAAGCAAAGGCGCCTTCACCTAACCGCTGAAAAATTTTTCAAATTTTTTTTTCTTTAAATTCTTACAAAAAATTTCTTAAGAATTTTTTTTACGAGATTTCCCTTCCAACTGTTTCCGGTTAGTGACCCGACACATTTTCGAACATTACCGACCGCTTCGGATGTTCTCCCAGTCGATGTCGGCGAAGAACGAATGGTCCCGGAAGTCGGCCAGCCCATTTTTGCCGAGCCGCGTCTCCCGGGCGCAGATCAGCCGCGAGATCAGGTCCTTGGCCTCGTCGCTGATGTCGATGTCCTCCGGGAACTCGAACATCTCCTCGTGGTTCATGATTTTGCCGTACGTGTCCACCAAACTCTCGGCATAGAAGGGCGTCTCGCCAAAAATCATCTGACAAAAATGTTGTACTATAGAGGTGGAAAAAAACATTCTTGAAAATAGGAACACAGACGAATACAAATGATATGGTAGTAAAATGTGTAAAAATTAAAAAAAAAAAAAGTGCAAAAACTGGCCCCAGCCCAAAATATTTTCAAAACTTTTCCCGGTGGCCCCTAACGACACCGCCAAAACCCCCATTTTACCATATTTTTGAGATTTGAGACAAAAAATGGCAAAAAATAGTCCTTTTGGGGGGGGGGGGGGGGGGGGGCGCCCGGCGCACCCCTTGATCACGTATGATTCTTTGATTTCAAACCATACATGAAAAGGGGGGGGAGGGGGTCAACCAAAATTTTTGCGAAATGGTCCAGCCATGTAATTATTTGACAACCTTTTTTTCTTTTTTTTTTGCTTTTCAAAAACCGTTTTTTTCGCGGCGCGGTTTTTTTTAAAAATTTCGCGAAAAGGGGAGCCGGCGGTGCCGGTAGGCGCCGCCGGGAAAATTTTTGAAAATTTGAGTGCAATTTGTTAACAGATTTCACCAAAAATTGCCGAATTTTGCGATTTTTTAGCAAGTGGACGACTTTTTTTGTTTATAAAAAACGTTTTTTTGCGGCGCGGTTTGAAAAAAACCTTTTGACGACGGGGGGGGGGTTCGGCGGCGCCGATAGGCGCCGCCGAAATTTTTTTGTAATTTTAATGTTATTTGTAAGCAGATTTTGTCTAAAAAATGACCAAATTTTGAGATTTTTGGCTAATTTTTAAGGAAAAAATAAGATTTTTTGGGGGCCGGCGGTGCCGATAGGCGCCGCCGGGGAAAATTTTAAGAATTTTTAATGAATTTTGTTAAGAAAATAGCCAAAATTTTCAGAAATTTCCCTCTTTTCCCCTTCGGCGGCGACCCCCCCCCCCACCTCTTTTACACCGGCCCCCCCTCGATGCGAAATGGTCCGACATTTTGGGCCCTTTGCGGGCGAAATGGGGGGGGGGGGGGGGGTCGACCCCCCCCCCCCTTTTTCATGTATGTTTCAAACCTGCCAATTCTTCGGGAAAAATTGACCAATGTGGCACCAAATGACTACCGAATTCAGAGACAAACACTAACCTCGTACATGCAAATGCCCAACGACCACCAGTCACACTCGGCGCCGTATCGTCCACGTCCGTCCTCAACGGCCTGAAAAACAGTACGACGACCATTAAAAAAAAATGGAAACGTAGCAAACCCGTAGCCGGGGAGTGGACCCTGCATCCGAAATGAAAAGAAGAAACTTTTTAGGAAAAAATGGGACTTTAAGCAATTTTTTTTAAAATTCCAAAAATTTTCCCGCATATTTTATCAACTTCTTGAAAATTTGCCCAAAAAATGAAAAAACAGTTTTTTTTTGGCAAAAAATGGTTACAAATTCCTCTCAGGACTCGGACGGCCGGCGGACAACCCAGGCACATGCACAACAAACAACCCATGCCCATCCCATTGCCCACCCGCAGCGTCTCGGGCGAAATGTAGTCGGGCGTGCCGACCGCGGTCGTCGCGCGCACCGTGCCGTCCGGCTGACGGCGCAAGCAGCTGCCAAAGTCGCCCAGCTTGATGTGCCCGGTGATGTCCAACAGCACATTGTCCGGCTTGATGTCCCGGTGGACGTAGCCAAGTCGATGCACCGAATCAATGGCCAAAATCATTTCGGCCACATAAAATTTGGCCATGTGTTCCGGCACGTGCCCATGCTCCTCCTCAAATTTGCTGAGCAACGTCAGCAAGTCACCGCCCACGTAGTAATCCATGATCAAATACTGCAAGGGAAATTGGGGATTTTTGGGGGACAAAATCACTCAATTTTCTATTTCAAGTCAAGCATCAAGACTCTCGAACGTGCGCCTATGTCGAAAATCGGATTTAAATTTAAGTTTTTTCAGTCCTATAGGTCATAGACAACATTAAAATTAAGAAAACATGGTCTTTTGCTTCATAATTGGGTCTTTTTGTAAAATTTATTATTTTTTTCAAAAACTTTCGGACGAAAATTATCAATACAATCACTTTTATCGCTTATTGAAGCTGTTTAGGCCACCGGGATTGAAAAAATTAATTAAATTTGAACACGATTTTAGACATAGGCGCAGCCAGTTCGTCTCATTATTTTTTCGCCGCGATTTTTCAAATTTTTGAACGATAGGGTGGGTTGACGGCACGGCGTCGATAGGCACCGCCGGGGAAATTTTGGGGTTTTTGACCGATTTTTTTTTGAATAGATTTTCATCGAAAATTGCCCCTCTTGAGGCAAAAACCCGAGTATTGCCATCACAAACATACCAAGTTTTTCTCGTCCTGGAATGCGTAGTGCAGGTTGGTGATCCATTGGCGGTCCCCAAAAACCATCACGTCCCGTTCCTCCTTGAAGCAGGCGGTCTCCGCCCGCTTCAGCATCTCCCATTTGTTGAGGATTTTCATGGCGTAAATCTGTGGCAAAATGGGAGATGGGGAGTGCCAAAAATTTGAAAATAAACAAATTTCTATAAAGTTGGGGGGGGGGGGTTTGAAAATCCGCTAAATTTCTATCACTTTATAAGACAAACACATTCCGGAAGTTTTTAAAGGTCGTTGCTAATCACGGATTAGACATCTATTTCAAACTATTTCTAATCCACAACCTAAATTTAAACAAAAACTATCAGAAAATAATAATAATTTTGTTTGTTTTTTTGAGTTAAGCGTTCAAAATTAGGAACATTGGTCTAAATTGTTAAAATTTGTTTTATCAGCGACCCTGAAAATCACGGAAACAACTTTCATGATTTCTTATAAACAATTTTTTTTTTTTTGCAAAATTTGGTCTTCCCATGCCAAACCTTGTCCGTGTTGGTCAGTCGAACCACCGCAACTTCGCCGAACGAGCCGCGCCCGATCACTTTGAGCACCTCAAAGTCGTCACGGCACAGGCGCAGCGTTTTCACCCGTGCCACAATTGGTTTTGCTGAAAAATTCAATTAAAAAAAGAAAAATAGGGATAAAACCCCGCAAATTTTGAATGGCACTGCCATTCATTTGTTAGCCTTGATGCTATCAAAAATCCCGGAAAACGGAGGGTTTTTATCCAAGAAATTGGAAAAAATTCGGCAAAATTAGATGTCATGTTGGCAAAGTAATTTATGGCAGCCTATTTGTGCCATCGAAAAAGTCCCGAAAACCCAAAAGCCTTTTATCCAAGAAAATCGGACCCTATAGAAACAATTTTTAAAAAAAGCATGCCATATTCAACAAATTCGGCGATGGACTTCTCCTTGCGCAGTGTCGAGCTGCAGCACTCGTCGTACAAGCAGACCAGCGCGTCCAGCAAAGTTTCCATGGACAACGCTTCGTCATAATGCGATCAAAAAGAGGGAACAAGATGTCAAAATGTGAAAAAATGAAGTCCATTTTGAGCCATAAAAGCAAAAACCCGATGTCATTTTCATATAAACGCAGAAAAATTCGCATCCATGACACAATTTTGCGATTTTTCAGGTTACAAGTGCTTCAAAACCCCAATTTTTTGGACCAAGCAATTATATTTGTTTTCAATTTTTGGATGCAATTTTTCAATGTTTTTTCAGTCGAACCAAATTCTTGTTTGTGTATTCTTCGACTCTATTCAAATGATTCTCCAAAACAAGGTTTGTAGAGGGCATCATGAAAAAAGTATTTGTGGTCCAGCAGGAAACAAATTTCACATTTTTTGATTGGTCTCATAAAATTTAGGACATCCGGTTATGGTTTTAAAAAAAAAATCTCCTAAAATTTCACAAAAAAATTTCAAGATAAACATAATTTTGTCAAAAATTAATCCTATTTATGAATGAATACCCGTTCAAGTAAATTTGTTCAAGATGTTTGAGCCGTTCGAGTGCATTTGCGACTAAAATGCGCACCGCCGCGTCTGCCCCACTGCTGCTGGTGTCGTCGTTGTTTTTGCCATTGCCATTGGTGTTGTTGTTAAAAGTGCCGTCGTCCAACAATGATGCCATCGATCGATTGGCAGGCAAACAAAAGAAATTACACCAAGCTTATTTTAACACTCCTGAAACAGACAAACAGATCACCCCAATCAGCACAAAAAAGTGATCACTACTGATCAGCACTGGCTGCTGAAAATGAATTGAATGATTTCTTCGGCTTTTTGTTTGTATGGGCGAATAATTAAGTAGCCTAGCTTTAGGAATTTAATGATTTTTGTCAGGAATAGAGTTAATTAATCGCTAATTGATTTAAATTTATACCGACATTTGGCCAAACCCCTGAGACTGATTTTTGAGAAACAACAAGAAATCCGAGACCAAAGAACCAAAACCAAGAATTTAATCAATCGAGACGTCCATAAAGGACGCAAAAATTAAATATTTTGAAAAAATTGCGTAAATACTTTTATTTTGTGTGTACCAAAAAAGAAAGCCAATTGCCAATCCATGGTATCATGCTGCGACCAAAAAATAAAATGCAAATGCACAAAAAGTGAAGATTTAAGGGAAATTTGGCGGGGGGGGGGGGGGGGCAATGAGTCAATAAAATACATACACCACTCGAAAAATGAATGTAAGAAAGAAATGCATCATCATCATCAGTCATCCTCCTCTTCAACCATCCCCCCCCCCCACCATGTAAATTGATGAGGAGAAAATGGGGGGCAACAATGAAGAGAGCGGAGGCGAAACCGGGGGGCCAAAATTCCGCCATTTTGAAGACTCTGTCCGGCGGGCGGGGGGGGGGGGGGAGGATATTCTCCAACTTTCAAAAAACTTTCTATTTCAACCGTTGTTGGCATATCTGTAATACCATTCCTTCATTGTTTTTGTCTTTGGACACTCGTCCTTGGAAACAAGGACAGCATAGCAAGCAGTAGGAGACTATTTTTATGGCTATTTTCTTTAAATTTGGGACTTTTTAAGGGCATAATTTGTCATTAATGGGGTTTTGTAGGTTTTTGGACCAACGCCTTCTTGTTTTGGCATTTTTTGGGCCTAAAAAACGTGCCGATGTTATCGAGCAGCTTTACAATTGCACAGGAATCCTGGATCATATTAAAAAAAAATTGTTGCAAAATGGAAATTATTCTTTTACATTTTTGGGGATGCATTTGGTTGTGGGGGACGAAGGGTCAGCTTTTCCGTCCGTTCGCTCTCTCACCCAATGAAGCCTCACCACAAACTGTGTTTGTGCTTGCTCTTTCGCACTGTTTGTGCTCTATTTGTATAATGATGTGTGATCGATCAGTAACAACATTAGCATCATCTTTTGCTTCTTCTGCTGCTTGTGTTGCTAATGATCGCACTCAAAATGATCAAACAAACTCACAACAGCAGTCACTAAATATACTCATTAATGAGTGTGAGCATTGAACGCCGCGCACTTGGCGGGCGAGAGTGACGGTGTTGTGCTGCTGCTCAATGCTTTTGTACACATTGATTGCACCACTTCTACAATGTGTAACTGTGTTCCAATTTCTTAAAGCCAACAAAACGGTTCATTGCTGCTGGCTGCTGAATTTAGGCAGCACTTTCTTTCACTGCTAATGGTAATGCAGCAAATGAGTGGGGGCAACCGGTGGAAGTGTGTGTTTTGGTCGAGAAAATGGTGTGCAGTTGTAATGATTTGGTTACAAAGAATCTCGAAAATTTTGCGTTTTCTATAATTAGCCTGTTGTCCGCGACAAATAATTTTCACGGCCCGGAACAGCCCTGCTCAAGATTGGCAGATGAAAATTTTTTGGGTTACTCCACGACCAATCACTCTCCGTTTTTATTGAGCAAAAATTTTCCTCGGCAGCGCCTTTCGGCACCACCGACCCGTACCTTCCCCAAAAATTCTTACAAAATACACGAAAATACTTAAATTTCTTCCATCGCCAAATCTTTTTTGTGAGTTTGTTGTCTTGTACGATTCCATTACTAATTCATCAAATTTTGATTAAAAATTGAAATTATAATGGAATTTTTTTTTTTGAAATTGAAACTTTTTAAATTTAATTTCTATTTTCTTTTCTTATTTGAGATGAAAAATATTGAATAAGATAAAATTTAATTCTCGTTTCCCGCTCACCCAGATTTTTTTTACCCATTTCTACTAAAAATGCCGATTCGAATTTTACTGGGGTATGTTGGAAATTTTGAAATTCTACCACACGGACAAAATGAGGATGAAATGTTCGATTCGACAGCTAAATTATTTAATTTACAAAATTAATTAAAGAAATTTTTAATTTTATTATGCTTTATATTTCATCACCATTTTACATGCTTTTAATAAATTAATTGAAAATTGAAATATGAAAATTTTTAATTAAAAAATATAATAAATTTATTGAGACGTACTTAGACCGTGGTGAGCCGAAGTGACAAAAGTATCAATGTTCGTAATATTTAAATTTAATTATTATTATTAATTTATTTGCTTAATAATTAGAGTGCGCAGTTTTCAGCACAAAAAATCTCCGATTAAGCACTGTAAACAGCAACAAATTTTTTCAAAATAAGCATGAAAAAAGCACAAAAAAGGCAAAATCAGCACAAAAAATTGGAAAAAAGTATAAAAATTAAGAGATTAAAAGCACCAAAAATTGAAAAAAGTCGTCAGAAAAACGTTTATTTGCTCCCTGATTACACTGGTGGAAAAAAGTCTTTGAACAAAAATGTAATTTTTGTAAATTGGTTTATAAATTGAAATTAAATGAAACATTATGGGCAATTGTTTATGTATTTATTAGTCCCATATATCGACTTCATATCAACACCAAAAAATCCCGGATCAAATATAGAATGAATGTGATATGGTCAACGAAGTGAGAGATGGTCAAAATCATGGCGGAAAAAAGTCTTTGAACACATTTAAAAAAATACATAATTATAAAAAATCAAAAACTTGTAAAAAAAAAATAAATAAAATAAATTTAAGAGATGAATTATTTTTGATAAAATTTTTCATTTCTTACGGTTGTATTTTTCTGAAATTTTCGGATCGATTCTTAGGGGTGTATTTTTCGTTTTTATTACATATTTGTTAATAAATTTGAAAATTGTTGAAAATATTTTAAAAAATTCCTCAAAATGCCGAAACAGCAGAAAAAAAGCACCAAAATGCCAAATCAGCAAAAATCAGCATGAAAAAAGTGGACTTAGAAGCCTCAAAGCAAGTTAGAAATGCGTTTTTCATGCTTATTATCACGCCCCAGGTTAGCAAAAAAAAAAAACAGCATATGCTGCAAAATGAGCACTCTATTAATAATAAATCATAATTTAGCTTAAACTTAATTAAATTTATCCATCTTAGTATTAGAATATAGCCCTACAAATTCTCTACCATATAGGTAATTTTTAAAAAATGATAAAAATCATTTAATAAATTTTTGCATGCAAAAAGTTGAAATCTTTCACTTTGAATTTTTGATTAGGATTTTTGAAATTTAGCCTATTAAAATACTTAGAAAATTTATCTTTTCAACCGAGTTCCGACAATTTCTAAAAAATTTTTGGGCCTTTCAGAGGAGAAAAAGTTTATCAAAATGGATCACCTGAATTAATTAAACACGTTTACAAAATGACAGGGGGAGGCCATTGAGAGAGCATTTTTTGATGGAAAAACGGAACAATTTTCAGAAACCGTGGGACAAATGCGATTGAATGATGAGACAAGAAAAATTTATCTAAATTTATTTACATTTTCATTGTCATGGGATTGGTTTTTTCTTTTTTTTTTTTATAAATTTCCATTTTTGCAGTAATTTTTGTTTTTCGCAAATGCTTTCAATTTGAATGCAAGTTTTTTCACTGAAAACTACCAAAACCTTTAATTTAATTTTTCTGATAAGAATGCTAATGATGGTAGTGTAAAACTTTGACATTATTTTATATGCTCACCCGGGCCCGTAGAAAAAGAACGAGGTAAGGGTAAGGTTACCCTCAGCTGCGGGTAACCTTACCCGTTACCCGTAGTAAAAGAGCAACCCCGAGTTGGGGGTAACCTTACCCGGGTAACCTTACCCTCAGCTGCGGGTAACTTTTTACCCGCAGAAAAAGAATCGGGTAACGGGTAACCTTACCCTCAGCTGCGGGTAAGATTCTTACCCTAGGTTGGACCAGGGTAACCATCCTTTCAAATTTATTAAAAATTCCAAAATAAAGTTACAAAAATAATTTCTTTTGATAATTAATACTTCTAACTTTGCTCTATCCATTGATCTAAAAATTATTTAAAAATTTTTATGTTTCACGTAATTATGAAATGTTAAAAATTTGTACTTTTTTTTGCATGGGTTTGATCCCTTTCGTTAGTTAATGAATAGAAAAATTCAAATAAATTTTATTATTTAAAAACACCGTTAAATTTAATAAAAATTAATTTTAATGCTACCCGCAGAAAAAGAACCGGGTAACGGGTAACCTTACCCGCAGCTTGGGGTTGGCTAATGTAGAACCTGGTAACATTCATTTACTACGAATTTACCCGCAGCTGGGGGTAAGGTTACCCGGGTAAGGCTACCTGGGTAACCTTACCCGGGTAGCCTTACCTCGTTCTTTTTCTACGGGCCCCGAAAACGATGTCAGGTCGATCCAAAAAAAAAAACTCAGTGATTGATAAAATAAATAAATTAAATTATTCTATTCACTGATTTAATTTAATTATTATACTCATCAATTATATAAAAGTATTTTTTAAATTATAATATTTTAAAATTTAAAAAAAATGAATAAAAAATTGTGTTTACTTTGAGGTTATTTCCAACTTTTTAAAACTTCGTAAAATTTATTTCCATTTTTGATATATAAATTGTAAGCATCAAAAAATATTAAAATTAATTAGCGCAGAAGTCTGCTGGAGCGCAAATGTCGAAGTACGTTCGTCGGCAAAATGCAAGAAAATGAGAAGCGAGACGATCAAAATTCTTGGCATTATTTAAGTATTTGTGGTTAATTTGTAAGTCAAAAAAACAAAAACAATTCAAAGTATAATTAATAATAATTTTAAAATATTTTATAAATAAAAATTAATAATAAAATTTATTAAATAAAAAAATAACATAAATTTAAAAAAAGAGGATTATCTATCCCAAAACAAAGGCACATGCATTCCTTCCCGAATTTTTCTCTCAATTTTTTTATCAGAATTTATGGTGGTTTTAATGTTTTTTTATCAATGTCATCGAGAGTACATCAAATTAAGTCAGGTGATTGGAAACAATCACAGCAATTGGAATTTTTGAAGTGCTCGAGAGTCTCGGTCTTATTTCTCGAGTTCAATTTATGCTCTCGGGTTGTCATCATCACCGGCAATTCTCTCTCTCATCACACACTGTAAAAAAACTAATTAAATTAATTTCACCAAAATAATTTTCAATCTTTGCTCTCTTTTATATTTTTCGCCTTTTTGTTCCCCCGCGGGTCTCACTTTATTTTTCAAACAATTATGACAAGTTTTTTGTTTTTCTGTAGTTTGAATTCTTGTTAAAAAATCTGAAACTATAACTTGCTTTTGAGACTGATTGGAATAGTAAAATTGAAATATTTCGTCATTCATTTATTCATTTTTCAGCATTTTTTAAATTTATTTTAAAATTTTCAAATACATTTTTTTTTGATTGATTCCGCTGTTCTGCTGTATTTTTCTATGTTATCTTATCGATTTGAAGAAATCACTTTATTTCAATCAAATGATGCTTTCGATAATTTTATTTAATTTTTTCTCATAAATAAATGGCAATTCCTTGGGCCGCAAATATATTTTTCTTTGCTAAAAATGCTCATAAAATTCCCATAATTAAAAAATTATAATATTTTTTTTTTTGCAAAATGCCATCGCTTCTGACAAAATTTTGCGCATTAATTTTGATTTGTCAAATTACACTTTTGGTTTCAACAAATCCATTGGAAGAAGCGCCTCAAAAAAGCTTGGCTAAAAAGCGTCTTAAAATCCTCGTCTATTCGCCCACAATTGGATGGAGTCACATGCAATTTATGGGCTCAATTGCGGACACTTTGGTCGGGGCAGGCCACGACGTGGTAAATCTCATCATATCGAAATTAAAAATTGGACTATAAATTTCTAGAAAATGAAAAATTTCGGTTTTAGAAAAAAAAGTTATAATTTTTTGAGTTTAATTTAATTTTTTTATATTTTTTTATAATTGCTTAATTTATTGGCAAGCATTAATTGCGCATATAGTTGACATATTTTGGGGAAAACCGTAAATAATGCCTGTTTTGTCTTTTTGTTTTTTTTATGGCATAAATATATTTTAATTAGAATTTTTAGAAAAATAAATAATTTTTGAAAAATGATCTAATGTGAACAATTTCCCAGAAAATTTACAAAATTTAGCACCTTTTTCGCGTTTTGATGAACAAAAGGGCCGAGGCATTGCCCACCGAAATGTTTAATGTGACCAATTTTCACAATTTTTTGCCAAATTTTGTTCAAACCGGCAAATTTGACATTAACAAATTGGACGAACTCAAAGAACCATTTGACGGCAAAAATTTCAACAATTTTCTCTTTCAAACAGTTTGTGATCAGATGAAAAAAAATGGAAAAATTTGCTTATAATTAAAAATTGCAGAACATTATTGAACAATTTGGTAAAATTCTATGCGAAATTTGCCGAGGTAATTAGTGGAAATACTAATTAATGAATTAATTAGTAATTTAATGTTTCTTTCCCACCACTTTTCGAACTCGTAAATGACGTTGAGCTGCTCCGCCGTCTTCAAGCAGAACAGTTTGACGTCGTACTTGCCGAACTTTATGATCCGTGTCCCATGGCACTTTCCCATCGGATTGGCGCCAAAACAAAACTTGGCACCATAGCGGTGCCGTTGTTTCAAACGGCTGCCCGCAACTTTGGCATCCCAACACTGAGCAGTTACGTGACAAGTGAGTGAATGTGCCAAAGGAGAGGAATATTACATATTAATAATTAAATTTGAGTATTAAATAATTTTAAAAAATAGAGAGTTGAATTCGGTAATTTCAATTTTATTTCATTCAATTTCCAAAATCATTAGAAAAATTCATAGAAATTTTTTCGGATATTTTTCTTTTATAAACCCATAAATCATTAACTAATTTTGAAAAAAAACAATTAAAACTAAAAACTGCATTAAAATTAATTCACAAAAAAAGGTTTATTCACCCCAATGAATGGAAGTCACAAAATGAATTTTGTGGAACGATTTGTGAATTTTGTCAACGATTTGTACGATTGGTTGTATTTGAACAATGTGATGGCTTCGTATGAGGTAAGCAGAAAAAATAATTAAAAATGCTAATTTTATTTAAAAATCAAATTAAATTAATCTTTAAGGAGCCAGTTATTGTTGAAGCATTTGGCGAAAATTTCCCCCCGCTGAAACAAATTATGCGCAATGTCTCTCTGCTGTTTACAAATTCAAATCAAGTCGGATAAAACATAATGCCAAAAAGGATCGGAAAATGCATTTTAGTTCTTCGAAATGCCGAGGCCAATTTCGAACAAAATTATAAACATTGGGGGAATTGTGGAAATGAAAGTGAAAGAATTGGAACCGGTAAAAATTATGGGATAAAAACCATTTGAAAAAATTAAATTATTTTAGGGAACTAAAGCGATTGTGGACAATTCCAGGGATGGCACAGTGATCGTTTCTTTTGGCACTTTTGCCGATATTAACTCAATGAAAAGGGAAATGAAAATGGCATTTTTGGAAGCATTTGCCCATTTTCCGAACTATGAATTTATATGGAAAGTTGAATTGTCCGATGAAGATGCCAAAGTGTTTGCCAAGTACAAAAATGTTCACCCCGTGAAATGGATGGACCAAAAATCGTTGCTCAGTGAGTTTAAAAACGAAATGATTGAAAATTCGGCTCTATTACAATTTAGTGTCCAATTAGTGACTGTCCTTAGTTTCTTTGGACACAACTTTTTTCCATACTTGGTCAATGCTTACATTCTTTGGTATCCAATGAAAGCCCAAAAACCTACAGAACATTTTTTTGCATAGCTAAATTCAGAGCTAAATGCAACATACAAAAAATTATTATCGAATAACTCGAAAAATGTTGAATTCCAGACTTTCTCATTGCTATTTTCTGTGTCAAGATTTTGGTATTTCTTGGGTTTCTTTATTCAGATATTTTGAGGCTTACCTTTGATACCAAGAAACAAGAATATAAGCATTGACAAAGTAAGAATAATTGCCTAATAATTTCCTTTTTTTTTTGAAATTTCCATTTAAAAGTGCATCCCAAATTGCGCGCCTTTGTCTCACATTGCGGTTTGAACAGTGTCAGTGAGGCTGTCCAATTTGGAGTGCCAATTTTGGCCATTCCACTGCTTGGAGACCAACTGTACAATGCCATTATGGCACGTGTGAAAGGCATTGCCGTCCAATTGGACGTTGGCCAACTCAACGGGAAGGGGGCCGAACAGCTGCTGGCCGATGGGCTTGACAAGGCTAATTAGCACGAACTAATTATACCTTTAACGAGTTTAATTGCTTTGCAGGTGCTTAATGACCCCTCATACAGACAAAATGTCAAATTATTGAAACAAAAGTTCGCTTCAACTCCTTTTGGAGCCAAGGATAAGCTGATCCGATGGGTGGAATTCGCGGCCGAATTCCCCGACCTGAACGAGTTGAATTTGCCATGGGAAGAAGAGCTCGGCACATTGGCCTATTATAGCGCCGACATCATTTTTTTGATTGTGGCAATGTTGGCAATATTTGCATGGATTCTTTTCAAATTGGCAAAATATTTGGCAACAAAATTTTTGATTTCTGTCGAAAAGGGAGCGCAAAAGACGAAAATGAATTAAATCAGTGATTATTGTTGTTCATGTTTGTTTGCTCTGTTCTTTTTGTAATTAAAAAAAGAATAATGATCAGAAAAATTGGTGATATTTATCGGACCGGCATTCCGAAAATTAAATTTCTTTTGGGGCCATCAGACGGATGAATTGATGAGAAAATTGAAAAAAGGACACTGAATTATGAGTAGGGATCAGGGCTGGCCGTGATCACGGATCACGGGAATCACGGGGTTTTTGGGGTGCCGTGATCTCGGATCACGGGTCACGGATTTTTTCAATTTTTCCGTGATTTTGATCCGTGATTGGCATTTTATATAGGGGAATTTTTATTGAGACAAAAATATGAAATTGATGGAAAAATAAAATTTTTGAGAAAAAACTAATTAAATAAATCATTTCTGTTAAAAATTAAGATTGAGTTCAATTCCACATTGGGACAGTAGATTTTTTTTCATATTTTCTTTAAATTACTTTAATTGAAATTTAATTAAAAGAAAGTTTTCTTACTTTAAAAATATTTTTTCTTATTTTTTAAAACATTAGATCCATAAATTAACAATGATTGGACATTTTTTGGACAAAATCTGTTAACAAATTCTTTCAAAATTTTTCCCGGCGGCGCCTATCGGCACCACCGGACCCCCATTTTACATAATTTTCTGAAATTTGGACCACAAAATGGCAAAAAAATAGCCGTTTTTGGCGCAAAAACGGCTAAAATCCCTATTTTTTCTCTCCGTCGATGATAATGTTGGTCCAAAAGAATTTTGTTCAACATCAAAAATTAGCTTATTTGTTAGAGGAATTTTTTTTCTATATAAAATAGAGTTTTGATTAAATTTAAGAAAAGTTTGAAAAATTTTCTTAGGAAAATTTACTCAAAAATTAAAATTTTTCCTTAGAGATTTCTATAAAAAGCTCTAATTTCCTCAAAAAATTGGCTCAATATTGTAAATTTTGACATTTTTGGACAAAAAAAATTATTCAGAAAATTTTTTACAATCACGGATCACGGCTCACGGATCACGGGAATCACGGGGTTTTTGGGGTGCCGTGATCACGGTTCACGGCTCACGGATTTTTTTGAAAGCCCCGTGATCACGGCTCACGGATTTCCGTGATTGGAAATTCAATCACGGCCAGCCCTGGTAGGGATACGATTTATAATTTCTAAAAACTGTCAAAATAATTAGTTATTAGTTCAAAACCCCGCCCCCCAATCAGGGCTGGACGAAATTTCGTGTCGTTTTCGTTTTGTCCTACATTTTCGGCACTTTTTGAGTTTGGTTTTCGCTAAAGTTTTTTCGTTTCGTTTTCGGTTTCGGTTTCAAAATTTTGTTTTTCGTTTCGTGTTTCGTTTTCGGTTTTTAAAATTTTGGATTTTCGTTTCGTCAGAGCAATATTTTACGAAAAAGACGAAAATATTTTACACCCTTACAACTCAACGAGAAGGGGGCCGAACAGCTGCTGACCGATAGACTTGACAAGGCTATAATTATAATGAGTTTGCTTGCAGGTGCTAAATGAACCCTCATACAAACAAATGTCAAATTATTAAAACAAAAGTTTGCTTCGGCCCCTTTTGGGGCCAAGGAAAAGTGATCTGATGGGTGGAATTCGCTGCCGAATTCCCCGGCCTGAACGAGTTGAATTTGCCGTGGGAAGAAGAGCTCGGCACATTGGCCTATTATTTTGTGGTCATCATTCTGTCCATTGCTGCCAATAATAGGAATATTTGCTTGGATATTTTCAAATTGGCAAATTTTTTGGTAAAAAAATATATTTTTTCTTTTGGAAAGGGAGGGCAAAAGATGAAAATGAATTTCAGTTGATTATTTTTAAAATTTTATTGTTTTTTTATTAATTTTTAAATATGCCTCTTTTTCAGGCTTATATTTAAAAAAGTTTTATAGAACTTTGCTCTTTCTATAATTAATAAAATCACACCAATTTTTATAGGCAAACTTCCTGGTAAAGGACTAATTTAACCTGCTTCTATGCTTATTAGTTTTAAAAATTTTATTGAAATTCTGAGTTTCCATTATTTTATTATTTTAATATTATTTTGTCCAATTATTCCTTAGCGGGATTATATTTTCATTCATACAAACTTGTTGGTGGAATTAAATAATGTAAATCCTGGTGTAACTGCATTATGACAAAGTTTTAAGTCAAAATTACATTAAAAATGTCATAAAATATGAGACCGATAAAATAATGGAAAAAAAAATAAGTGAATAAATAAATAAATCATGTAAAATTCATAAAATCCATGAATGCCATTGATTTTTTTAAATATTAATTGTCAATTTCCGATAACTTGACATAAACATAATAAAATCAACCTAAATATTTATTAGAAAAAATTTAATTTCCATTTAATGTATGGAAATCATTTCGTGCAATTTTCGTGTTACGTAAGAAATGCATGCCAATCTTTAGGGTTTAAAAAAGTTCGTTTTTCGAGACTAAAAACCCGAGACTCAAGACCGAGACATCCCCGAGACTTTTCCTAAGCCGAGACTTGAAATCGCCATATATGCCATTTTGTGGCAATCTTATGCTAAATTCCTTTTTTTAATAAATTTTTAAAGAATTTCAGGATTTTTCTGAAAAATCGACATGCTCAAATCGTGAATTTGTTATTCAATTGTTCGTCGCTCATTTGTGCATTATTATGCCAAACTTTCTTTTAATCAGCTTTTTTGCACTGGTTGTTTTGTGGCCTATATCATTAGCAATCGGTCAGTAGGTCTAAGCTATTTCTTATTTTTTGCAATATATATTTTTTAAGACACAGAGGATGTGAAGAATTTTGAAGATGAATTTTCATTGCTAACGTCCTCAACGTGGGACATCATTTCAAAATTGCGATTAGTGAGCCAACGTGCCGTGACTTTCGTCCGCGTCGCAGGTCCGGTGGGCGCCTTAATCGCGGCAGGAGCTGATGTCGCATTTAAAGTAAAAATATTCGAAAATTTTATTAACTTATTTATTTAATTAATTATTGCATATATTTAAACCTTAAGCCGGATTCAGAGAAGCTAAAAGCCATGGAAAAATTGCATGATTATGTAAAAACTCAGTTTGGTTTGCTCTCACGACAAGCACAAAACCAAACAACAGAAATCAAATATTTTTTTAATCAAAAGCAATATCAAAATGTATAAGAAAATTCTATTTAAATTATTTAGCTGTATTTCAATATTAATTTTATTTTTGCAGAAAGTCACAGATCCGTTGGATGCCATCGAGAGATTTTACTTTGGTATTATGGATCCATCCGGCAAACGTTCTGGATATAAAGAAGAATTCATTTCTAGCTGTAAAGGATTTTCATCTCATAGGTCTCCGCGTGGTATTCTGATTGTGAGTAATCGGCTTTTGTTTTGGAATTTGTTGCGAGTGTAAATGTGGGGTCGGGGATATGCCCGAAAATGGCCAAAATTGCCGAGGCGGGTGGGAAATATTTTTAAGACAGAAAAACAATGTTTTACAGAAAATGAAACGTAACCTATTGCTCAATTGCCGTTTGCCATCAGCAGGCAATGAGACGCAAAGTTATGCTGATGTTCTCGCACTTTTTCAGAAGATCGAAAAACACCTTCTTAACATGTCCATTTCCTCGGAGGAATATGAATTTTTAAAAAATTGTAAATATTTAAAATTTTATGTTTTAAAATAGAAGGCAAGGATCGGGATCGCGACCGGCATTTGTTCCAGGTCCCTATCGTTTTTAAAACGCAAATCCCGATTCCGGTAGGGTCGGGGTTACGGCAATTATTATGATCCCGTATTTAAAATTAAAATTTTATTTCTGTTTATTTTCAGCACTTTTGGCTAAATCAACGTGGGTGCATGATGAATTAAAAACAAGTAATTCACAAATATATTTAAAATTACCTAGTTAAATAAGTATTGCATATGTTTTTATGCAAAAACTTTTTAATAAACTCATTTTAAATATTGTATTAGTCCTATATAATGCAAACAGTACCGGTGTAGAACAAGCCCTGATCAAATTGCATTCGAATTTACGGGATGCGGGAGATTTGTATGTTATTGCTTTCTCAATAAAAACATATTACTATAATTAATAAAAACAAGTAATTAATTATCGCTAAATTGGAAAACCTTTTATTTTGATTTTTGCTTATATTTATGTATTTCCTATATAAAATTAAATCTTTAGGTGTTGGTTAAAACCAATAGCTGAAGGGAACAAATGGCAAAGAAAGCCACTGTTGCACTTTTCTGAACTAGTCCGTATGGATTTAATGAAAGCGGTTCGCTTTAATTATTTATCTTTGTTTAAGGAGTTAATTAAATCGGCTAAAATTAGGAAAAATTATTTTTAAACGAATTGTTCATACCCTGGAAATGGCAAAAGTATCAAAAACATAATCGACTTTTTGAGGATCATTAATCTTTTTTTTTGTATTTCTAGGCATTAATCGCGTCACATTGTGTTGAAATTTCATACGATGGCGAAAAAGGACGAATTGAGGAGGAGTATAGACAGATTGAATTATTAATAAGTGAAATTGCTGCACATATGGTTGACTGGATATGTGCCAAGCTGGTAATAATTAAGCAACTGGAGTACCCACATGGCCCATATCATTTCATTTCCTAGGATGCAATTAGCAAATTAGCCCATTCTTCCTTTAGAATGAGCTTGGAATGTATATATTTATTTAGTATAAACCTGTTTAATTTAGATAATCACTTGGCCAATAATTTCGAGCGAATATGCAAAAACAGCAATTGGAAATTCACCAATCATTGAGAGTGAAGCCGAGTATGAAAAGGTAGCGCTCAACATAAAGCATGTGCTGGACCAAATGGGCGAAGAAAAGTACGTAAAAGAGACCCGACGATGCAAAAATTCGTCGGAAATCATTTTAGGAATTTTTTCTTTTCAAATTATAAAAAGGCCAGGAAAACTTTGGGCGGCTTGAAAACCAACCAAATTTTATGTTTATTGAAAATTGCTGGGGTTTTATCAGAATATTTAAATAACGTAAATATGTCTTGCCATTGGTTTTAGATTTTTACTAATTACTAAAAACAATTTAGATATTTACACACAGTCATCGTTTTTCCTAATTGGACAGACGAACGACAGGTGGCGAGCATTTGCTCAGTTCAGTACTGCTTCAAGTTGACCGACATAAATGGAATCAATGTGTTCGTTGTTCGTTATGAGGACGACCAATACGAAAGGGCGGTCAGAACTTCGGAGTGGTTTACCCCAACTATACAAATAAAAATGATCAAAATTATAAGGTTTTTTTTAACAAAATCCAATAATGTATTTTTTATTTTCCAAAGATAATCCACCTATCGTATATGCTCTAATTATAGCCCAGTCTCTATTAATCCCGCAGTCTCCAATTATCCCCCAGTCTACGAGGTGTTTTGAAAAATAATCCCTCTGTCATAATCTCCCAGTCTCTAATTATCCCCCCTTTTCTGAGGAGGTTGAAAAATAATCCCCCATGGGTTATAATTAGAGCATATACGGTATCTTAAAACTATGCTTAAAATATTTCTGTTAAGCGATTGGTGGGAATCCGATAGATCGGAACCGCTCATTGGACTTGCTTGGCGAATGAAACATGTATTTGAGGAATTAATTAACGCTAATTTTTATGCCAATCTGGTGTTGATACGAAATTGGATGTTTTTTTCTTCAGCTGCCACAATGACTTTGGGTGCAAGCAATACTATTTTTAATTTAAATTTGTTTTTTGACAGGTGTTACTCCGACAAAAATCCGCTCTGCCCGGACTGAATTTGGTTTCAATTATAAGATAATTCCGCCGATTCTTGATGCAGAAATTTTCCACATACATATGCTTATTTGATATGCGGCAATTGTTGTTATGTTTTTTTCTGAAATTAAAAACTAAGAAATCAAAGTTAACTTGCTTTTTTTACAGGAATTATTATATGGCAAAGGACGAAAGTAAGTAAATGAATAATGACAGAAAAAAGGTTTAAAAAAGTTGGTATTTATCGGACCGGCTTTTCCAAAATTAAAATTGCTTTAGGACGTTCAGGCGGGTGAATTTGCGAGAAAATTGGAAAAAAGACACTAAATTATGAGGCAAGCTCAATGAAGAAACGGGCCACTTATGAAAACATTTTGTAAAATAATGACATAAAAGACCCAAAAAAATGAAAATGCTAATGTCAGAAAGTGTTGGAATGGAAATGAAAAAATTTTTTTTTGAGTTATGGAAATAGAGGAAAGCTTTACACCGTAGCTCATAAGATTGATTCTGCTGGGGAAGAAGACGAATAGGCAGCCCCGAAAATTCATAAAAATTTATTTTTATGACTTTTTTTGAGTATGGGATAGGGATTTTATACATTAAATTTTGGGGGATGAATTTTTGAGAAAATTTTGCATTAATTATGGGTGTAAAACAAAGAGAATTCAAGCAAACGTTTTTCTCTATCGGTTTGTGACTGAAAAAGTAAAATTTAAAATAAGACCTAAAAACCAGAATTTGTCATCATCATACGATAGGCTATTAACAGATAATTAAAAAATAACTGTTAATAGTCAAATCTGGCAGCAAATCTAAAGAAGCTAATATGTTATGATAGAGAATTAAATTCGAACTAAACCAGACTCTTTTAGGATTCTGAAAAATAATTATTAACAAAATTTAATTACTTAAAATCTATTTATTTATTTATGCGCAGAAATTTTATGCATTTGCCTAAAAATCCCAGCCTTAATGATCACATTTTCAAGAAATATATAGTTAAATCAGGGCTGGTATTCGTCCTTGGAAATGATCATTTAAAAATGGAAAAAATAATCAAAGGAAATTTGGCAAATTTTTGAATTTATAACATATTTGGGTTCTATGGCATTATTTCATAAAACATAAATTTTTTTTTCTCATGGTTTTATCTATTTCGTGATTACTAGGGCTGGGATTTTTAGGCAAATGCCAAAAATTTCTGTGCACTTGATATGCTTATATAAAGCACGAAAAAAGATTTTCCGCTTGGTTTGGGGTGTCTACCAGGGATGGCACGGAATTCCGATTTCCGACTTCCGATTTCCGATTTCCGACATTTTTGGGGTCGGAATTCCGATTTCCGATTTCCGAAAAAATTTTGGACGTCGGAATTCCGACTTCCGATTTCCGACATTTTTGATAAAAAGTCGGAAATTTTCGGAAATTTTTTTTGAATTGTTTTTCAAAAAATTAACAATTTTTTACAATTTTGGTTAATAAATTGCATTGAAATTTTCAAAAAATTCCCGGCGGCGCCTATCGGCACCGCCGCACCCTAAAAATCATATTTTTCTTGAGAAATTTTTGCCTCAAAATCGCTAAATTTAGTCATTTTTGGACAAGATTTGTTAACAATTTGATTAAAAATTATAAAAAATTTTCCCCGGCGGCGCCTATCGGCACGGCCGGACCTCGCCCGCCGTGTTTTCAAAAATTTTGAAAAAACGCGCCGCTAAAAAAAAGGTAAAATTTTTGATGAAAATCATTGAATAATTTTTTAAGGCAAATATTTATTTAAATAGAACAAAAAAATTTTGAATCAGCTTTTACTTGGTTAAGAATTAAAAATTTAGCCTATTATAATATTTAAAATTTTTTTTATTATATTTTATATTTTTTGAAAAATTTCCGATTTCCGACTTCCGAATTCCGACGTTTTTGGGGTCGGAATTCCGATTTCCGACTTACTTCCGAAAAATTTTTGGGCCTCGGAAATCCGATTTCCGATTTCCGAAAAATTTTGGACCCCCGGAATTCCGATTTCCGATTTCCGAAAATTTTTGGGGCCTCGGAATGCCATCCCTGGTGTCTACAATGACTTTTATAATGCCTAACTGTGCCTATTTTGGACTTTTTGTACTTAATGCTTAAATGCCTATTTTTATGCCTATTTCGCCATTTTGGCGCCTATTTTAAGGATTTTCGAAAAAATCCTTAAAAAAAGCAATGAAAACGAAAAATACACCCCTAAGAAACGAGTCGAAAAAAATTTCCGAAAATACAACCCTAAGAATTGAAAGAAATTTCATAAAAATTGATCCTCAGAATTTAATTATTTTTTCTTGATAAAAATTTTTGGTTTAAAAATTGTCCTTATTCGAAAAACTTTAAAAACAATTAAAATATAAGCAAAATAAGTGTTTTGATTAAGTTTTTACGTGTTTTCCTACCTAAAAAGCGTTAATAAAATAATTTTATTTGCCTATTTTAGTGCCCATTTGAGGGTTTTTGTGCCTGTTTAATGCCTATTTTGCGATTTTTTTTCTGCCTATTTAGGTGTTCTATTTCGCGATTTTTTGTGCCAAAAAATCCCAGCCCTAGTGATTACCCATTTTTGTTTCAGAATGTTTTCAAATAAGCGCAAATGTTCTTTAAATCCCGATTGGGAAAAGCAATATAATTTTGTCAAAAGAAGCGGCAAGGGAATGGCTTTTTTTAATGTACATTTTGCCAAATTCCTAAGTTTTTTCCCAGCGGCAGCGGCACCTATCGGCACAGCCGGGATATCTCTTTCTCAAAATCGCAAAATCCGTATTTTTTTTTGGTGAAAATTGCGGCATTGGCTGGTTCGGGAATGGTTTTGCTTTAAATTTGTGACAAATTCGGCAAAAGTGTCGACTTCGGCTGCTTTGAATGACTTGTCGGATTGTCCTTCTGGCTTGTGGGATCCAATAATTTTGTCTCAGCTCCGCTAGGACATAATTGGTTCCCGCATGATTTTTGTAGTGTATAGCGCTTATGGTTAAATGCGTTATTTCCGCTTTGTTGGGCAAAAGAATTGGTTCTTTGGCCAATTCTAAAATGTCGCCCTGTTGAATCCTTCCTTTCGTTCTCAGAATTCCGTCAGGGTCTAAGAACAATTGAAGGTTCATTTCGGATTGCTTATCAGGAGGGAGCTCTCTTTGGGCCATTCTGATTAGTAGAATGTCGGCTTTTGTTAGCTCTTCGGCTGTAACCGCCTTTATCCCTTTAACTTTTTCTTCCACAGAGCCAATCAGCGGCGGTCTGGTTTTGGGGGCCCAAAAACGGAGAACCAATGCTAAGGTCACTCGAAGCTTGGCCCAGGACGAGAATCTCTTGGGATCGATGGTTGGTTCAGCCGCCAATTCTTTAATTTGGAGATTGATTTCTGTTGCTTGATCGATCGTTCTGAGGCCCGGGTGATCCCTTTCCGGGATGTATTTATGCTGTTCTGCCGCCCATCGTATTTCACTTTTTTGAAGCCAGTCGGGGCCATGCCACCACATTTTATTTCTGGCCAATTCAGCTGCGCTTGACCCCCTTGAGGCAATGTCGGCAGGATTTGTGATCCCGGAGATGAACCCAACAGAAAATTTTCGAATTTTCTTGAGACGGTTTTCCACATATCTTTCTTGTTTTTTAGTGGACTTTAACCAGTCCACAACATCTTTTGAATCAGTCCACAATTGGACTGAGAAAGAAATGTTCAGTTCTTTCTCAATCTTTTCTGCGATTTTTGTCGCAATTTTGAGGGCTTGAAGCTCAAGTCGAGGGATTGTTCCCCTCTTTTCAGGCGTTTTTAATGGCACCACCAAACTTTTCGCAAACAACAAATTGGATTCGATTTGGTCGTCACCAACCGTCCGAATGTAAGCACAAATTCCTAACGCGTATCCTGAAGCGTCGGCGAAAACATGAATTTGCTGTTGTTTTGGCGATGTTGAACAGACTCTCCTTGGCACTTTGAACTTAATTTCCGGCCAATCTTCTCTGACGTTGGCCCAAATTGAGTGAAACTGGTCATCCAACTTTTGGTCCCACTCGTAATTTTTTGACCAAAGCTTCGAAAGAAGAATTTTGCCAGACAGCAAAGTGACAAGAGTCCCATCGGGTCAAACACTCCGGCCAAGTGCGAAAGAATGGTTCTTTTGGTGACTTCCTTTGTCAGAAAGGGTGGGAGACTGAATTCGAACATGCCCGTTGTCGGATTCCATTTAATCCCCAGTATTTTTAATTTAGAATGGTCGGCCACCCATTCCTTAGGCAAAACTTTTATTTGTTCAGTTTCATTCGAAGCAAACTCTCTGAGATTCATTTTTGCTTCAGCAAATATTTGCCTCATCTCTCGGCAACTTTGTTCCAAAAGTTTAGCCTCCACAAGGCCCAGCAGGACATTGTCCACATAAATGTTGTCCGCAATTTGTTGTGCGGCTGGATGTTTGGAGTGATTTAGATGATGCTTCAGAGTAACGGCCAAATGGGCTGGGCTGCTTATCAGGCCAAATGGTACTCTGCGAAAGCGAAAGGTTTTGACCTGGCCATTCTCGTCCAACCATAGGAAGCGCAATGCATCCCTATCTTTTTCCCTGATTTGAATTTGAAGAAAGGCCTTTTCAATGTCCGCACTTATTAAAACGTTCGGCAGTCGACATCTGAGGAGGACGCCAACTAAGTCATTAAGCAGCTATGGTCCTTTGTCCAGGCATTGGTTTAATGATGGTGCATCCTTTCCATGTGCCGAACCATCGTAAACAATCCGAAGTTTGGTTGTTTGATGGTCAATTTTAACGACCGCCAGGTGCGGAAGGTAATGGAGTATACCAGTTGCTTCCTTAGGATTTGGCACCATTTCCACGATTCCCATCTTCAATTGGTTTTGAATCGTATCATTGAATCGTATCATTGTAATGTTTGAACTCTTCGTCGCTTAATTTCTTCAAAATGCTCTCGAGTCTTCCCCTGGCGAGGCCATAATTGGATTTGAGTTCTGGTGCCCTGTCGTTCCAGGGAAGGGGATCCTCGTAACGTCCTTCCAGCTCGTCAAAGCGCAGTTCTTTACTGAAATTTTCGGGCCACTGTTCATTGTCAGTGGGAAGCAGAGCGTCTGCCATTCCAGCTGTTTCCAAACTGAAGAAACTTTCAACCATTTTGTTTAATCTTTCTTCTTTGGCTTCTTTCTCTTCAACTTCCTTTATTGTAAAGGAAGTGCACGTACTGTCTGCCTGGTTAGGTCCTGTAAGTTTGCCCTTTCCACAGATGAATTTTCCTACAGAAGAATCCGCGATCCAAAACCCGCTCGGGAGCTTCCTGTCCGGGCATATGTCAAATTCGACATAATAATCAACACCGATGAGGATTTGCGGCTGTTCGTTGACTGTAGGGACGGAGAGCTTCTCCTTCTGGAGTTCAAATTCCGGTACGTCCTCCGCTTTTACAGTGGCAATGTCGCGTAGGAGATGATCCGTAATTTGTGATTCAATTAATTTTCGGCCATCTAACGTGTCCACTCCCACTTTGGTCATTCTCATTGTGAATGTGCCAAGATCAGCTTCTGCAAATCCCACCAGTCTGATTTGTGTCGGCTCCTTAGCTTGCAGTTTTAACTTCATTGCCAACTCTTTTGTGACATAGGATCGTTCGGATCCGCTGTCAAAAAATGCCAGAACCTTCTTTTGAAAGTTCGGCTTTTGCGGATTAAACACTGTTATTTCTCTGCTCAATAACAATTTCCTTTGATTTGAAGTGTCTGATTTCTGATCATCTGACACGAGTGATTGTTCCTTGTCATCAGATGTGAAATTCACTTGTGTTATTTCTCTGCTCAATAACAATTTCCTTTGATTTGAAGTGTCTGATTTCTGATCATCTGACAAGAGTGATTGTTCCTTGTCATCAGATGTGAAATTCACTTGTTGCGTTGTGACTCCCTGCCTTGGATTGGCAGTTTGTTTCTGACCACCGAATTGAAAGGAACAGAAAGCCTTATTATGCCCTCCCTTTTTGCAGTACCAACAACTGCGGGGCCGGGCTTGACATTCTCTTGTTCCGTGGCCCGAGCCTAGGCATCGTAGGCAAAGTTTTTTCTCTTTTGCCTTTTCCAGCCTTGATTTTGTATCTTTGTACTGTGGACAGTCCGAACTCCAGTGTTCTTGTCCACAAAAACTGCATGCTTTAGGCTTAAAAGGAACTTTACCCTTCTGTTGGTCAAACTGTTGACCGTACCTAAACTTGGGTTTGGTTACGTACTGTTTATTTGGCACATTTTTATTTTCCACTGTGGCCTGAATTGTGGAAAGGAATCGTCGATTGGTGGGCCGCACATCGCTTCTTGGTCTTTTGTCCAACTCCCTCCGGGAGTGAGATTGAAAATAAATATCTTCCACTGCTTCTTCCGCCGTTACAATTTCCTTCAATTTTTCAAGGAATTTGTCAGTATCCCATGCATTACCGGCAAGAACTTTGCCGGTTTGGAGTTGTCGAAGAATTCCTTTGGAAATTTTTTGTTCCAGGGTTAGCCAAATTGTTGGAACATTGATGTCCTGCAGGTTGCTTTTGAGCATCCTCGTAATTCGCATAATGTCCACCAGCAGTTTTTTGTCATCTTCAAACGACTGACTTGCCTTAAGAGTGATCAATTGTCGATGCAACTCTCTGACAGTATGACTATTATCGTCGTATCTGTCCATTAACGTTTTGATGGCCAAATCGTAATCGGCATCAGTCAACTGTAGCCCAAGGACCAAGTCCCTTGCTTCTCCCTTTAATAGAGATAGCAAATCGGCCATTTTTAGGAATTTAGGCTTGGTTGGATCACTGTGGATTGCCAAATTGTACACAGGGAACCATGAGTTCCATTCCATTTTTCCTCCGGAAAAAGGCTGTGGTTTAATTTTGGCAATTTCCACTTGATACTGCATTCTGCCAGCCGCTTGTCCTCCAGCCGGCTGTCCGCCGGTGGTTCCTCCCACCCCTTGTTGAGTGGTAGTTCCACCGCTGGTTAATGGCTGCCCCTGGATTTTGGCGAGATCGGACTTGGCTGCCGAAAGGCCTGTCAACGTATTTTTGATTGTCCGGATGTGTGGCCCTGTGCTTTTCATCTTTGCCGTTAAGTCGAGTTGGGCAATGTAACTGTCATAATCGTCTTGTGCAGCGTCCTGATCCTTAGCTGCCATTTTAACGATTATTGCAGTCCATTCCTCTGTGATTCTCTTGATTTCCCCGACCGTTTTGTTTATTTCGACTATATCCTCATTTATCATTTGAATCCGACGTTCCAATTCACCCTCATTCATCCCCTTATTAGCCTTTTCATGGGTGTGTGGAAGCAACTCATTAAGCTGATCCACAGCTATGTTGAGCCTACTTTTTAGCATTCGCGCCATTTTTGAACTCAGACGACCAAAGCCCAACTAATTAATTTAATATTTTAATGCGTTCTTACTCAGGATAATGCGTTCCGGAGTGAGGATGAGCGAAAGATTTTGATTTCAGCCTGAAAAAGCCAAATCAAAGTCTTAGATTTTAGTCCGGAAGGACCAAACCAATGAAAAATCGACTTTAATCCGAATGGACCAAGTCAAATTTGTTTGCTTCTGATTTCAGTCTGAAATGACAAATCAGAATTTAAACCTTAAACGATTTTAATCTTAATTGATCAAATCGAATGGTTTTGATTGAGTTTAATCCGGAGGGGATCAAATCAGATGAATTTGATTTTAATCCGTTTGGACCAAATCAAATTTTATTCGATTTTAATCTTAATTGATCAAATCAAATAATTTTTGGATTTTGGTCTGAAAGGATTAATTCAAATTTTGTTATTAAATTTGCCTAGCAAAATTTAATCACTTAATTGATTTTGATCCGAAAGGATTAAATCAATTTTTTTTTTGATAAATTTGCTTAACAATTTTTTAATCACTTATTTGCCTGTTTTCCGTAGCGTTCAGTGCACGCAGATTGCCCCCCAGATATTCCGTCCGGGACCGGTACGGAACAGTCGATGAATTTTATTGGAGAAATTTGGTTGACTTTTTTGTTTTTAAGCTTTATTATGGGCGATTGGAAATGTGATTGTATGTGAGGATAAAAAAGTGGGGTAAGAGTGCCAAAGCGACTGACATTTTTAATGAGATTGGATTAAGGAATTTTGTTTTTGATCAGTCAGTTGCTTTTGCTAAATCTTTTTATTTGGGTGGAAATCGGAATTGATCGCAACATTTGGGCCGATTTGTTCCCCTTTGTTTGTGAGTAAATGAAGTGAGGGCAAGGGGAATAAATCACTAAATAAGCGGAGGCGGACAATTAACGCAATTAAGAGGAGGGGAGGGTGGTTTGTCCTTTTATCCTAAATTCTTTGAATTCGCTTCCGTGTTCAACAAGCATTTGCTCAGTTCATCACTGCTTCAAATTAACCGACATAAATGAGATCAATGTGTTCGTTGTTCGTTATGAGGACGACCAATACGAAAGGGCGGTCAGAACTTCGGAGTGGTTTACCCCAACTATACAAATAAAAATGATCAAAATTATAAGGTTTTTTTTAACAAAATCCAATAATGTATTTTTTATTTTCCAAAGATAATCCACCTATCGTATATGCTCTAATTATAGCCCAGTCTCTATTAATCCCGCAGTCTCCAATTATCCCCCAGTCTACGAGGTGTTTTGAAAAATAATCCCTCTGTCATAATCTCCCAGTCTCTAATTATCCCCCCTTTTCTGAGGAGGTTGAAAAATAATCCCCCATGGGTTATAATTAGAGCATATACGGTATCTTAAAACTATGCTTAAAATATTTCTGTTAAGCGATTGGTGGGAATCCGATAGATCGGAACCGCTCATTGGGCTTGCGTGGCGAATGAAACATGAATTTGAGGAATTAATTAAAGCTAATTTTTATGCCAATCTGGTGTTGATACGAAATTGGATGTTTTTTTCTTCAGCTGCCACAATGACTTTGGGTGCAAGCAATACTATTTTTAATTTAAATTTGTTTTTTGACAGGTGTTACTCCGACAAAAATCCGCTCTGACCGGACTGAATTGGGTTTCAATTATAAGATAATTCCGCCTATTCTTGATGCAGAAATTTTCCACATACATATGCTTATTTGATATGCGGCAATTGTTGTTATGTTTTTTTCTGAAATTAAAAACTAAGAAATCAAAGTTAACTTGCTTTTTTTACAGGAATTATTATATGGCAAAGGACGAAAGTAATTAAATGAATAATGACAGAAAAAAGGTTTAAAAAAGTTGGTATTTATGGGACCGGCTTTTCCAAAATTAAAATTGCTTTAGGACGTTCAGGCGGGTGAATTTGCGAGAAAATTGGAAAAAAGACACTAAATTATGAGGCAAGCTCAATGAAGAAACGGGCCACTTATGAAAACATTTTGTAAAATAATGACATAAAAGACCCAAAAAAATGAAAATGCTAATGTCCGAAAGTGTTGGAATGAAAATGAAAAAAAATTTTTTGCGTTATGGAAATAGAGGAAAGCATTACACCGTAGCTCATAAGATTGATTCTGCTGGGGAAGAAGACGAATAGGCAGCCCCGAAAATTCATAAAAATTTATTTTTATGACTTTTTTTGAGTTTGAGATAGGGATTTTATACATTAAATTTTGGGGGATGAATTTTTGAGAAAATTTTGCATTAATTATGGGTGTAAAACAAAGAGAATTCAAGCAAACGTTTTTCTCTATCGGTTTGTGACTGAAAAAGTAAAATTTAAAATAAGACCTAAAAACCAGAATTTGTCATCATCATACGATAGGCTATTAACAGATAATTAAAAAATAACTGTTAATAGTCAAATCTGGCAGCAAATCTAAAGAAGCTAATATGTTATGATAGAGAATTAAATTCGAACTAAACCAGACTCTTTTAGGATTCTGAAAAATAATTATTAACAAAATTTAATTACTTAAAATCTATTTATTTATTTATGCGCAGAAATTTTATGCATTTGCCTAAAAATCCCAGCCTTAATGATCACATTTTCAAGAAATATATAGTTAAATCAGGGCTGGTATTCGTCCTTGGAAATGATCATTTAAAAATGGAAAAAATAATCAAAGGAAATTTGGCAAATTTTTGAATTTATAACATATTTGGGTTCTATGGCATTATTTCATAAAACATAAATTTTTTTTTCTCATGGTTTTATCTATTTCGTGATTACTAGGGCTGGGATTTTTAGGCAAATGCCAAAAATTTCTGTGCACTTGATATGCTTATATAAAGCACGAAAAAAGATTTTCCGCTTGGTTTGGGGTGTCTACCAGGGATGGCACGGAATTCCGATTTCCGACTTCCGATTTCCGATTTCCGACATTTTTGGGGTCGGAATTCCGATTTCCGATTTCCGAAAAAATTTTGGACGTCGGAATTCCGACTTCCGATTTCCGACATTTTTGATAAAAAGTCGGAAATTTTCGGAAATTTTTTTTGAATTTTTTTTCAAAAAATTAACAATTTTTTACAATTTTGGTTAATAAATTGCATTGAAATTTTCAAAAAATTCCCGGCGGCGCCTATCGGCACCGCCGCACCCTAAAAATCATATTTTTCTTGAGAAATTTTTGCCTCAAAATCGCTAAATTTAGTCATTTTTGGACAAGATTTGTTAACAATTTGATTAAAAATTATAAAAAATTTTCCCCGGCGGCGCCTATCGGCACCGCCGGACCTCGCCCGCCGTGTTTTCAAAAATTTTGAAAAAACGCGCCGCTAAAAAAAAGGTAAAATTTTTGATGAAAATCATTGAATAATTTTTTAAGGCAAATATTTATTTAAATAGAACAAAAAAATTTTGAATCAGCTTTTACTTGGTTAAGAATTAAAAATTTAGCCTATTATAATATTTAAAATTTTTTTATTATATTTTATATTTTTTGAAAAATTTCCGATTTCCGACTTCCGAATTCCGACGTTTTTGGGGTCGGAATTCCGATTTCCGACTTCCGAAAAATTTTTGGGCCTCGGAAATCCGATTTCCGATTTCCGAAAAATTTTGGACCCCCGGAATTCCGATTTCCGATTTCCGAAAATTTTTGGGGCCTCGGAATGCCATCCCTGGTGTCTACAATGACTTTTATAATGCCTAACTGTGCCTATTTTGGACTTTTTGTACTTAATGCTTAAATGCCTATTTTTATGCCTATTTCGCCATTTTGGCGCCTATTTTAAGGATTTTCGAAAAAATCCTTAAAAAAAGCAATGAAAACGAAAAATACACCCCTAAGAAACGAGTCGAAAAAAATTTCCGAAAATACAACCCTAAGAATTGAAAGAAATTTCATAAAAATTGATCCTCAGAATTTAATTATTTTTTCTTGATAAAAATTTTTGGTTTAAAAATTGTCCTTATTCGAAAAACTTTAAAAACAATTAAAATATAAGCAAAATAAGTGTTTTGATTAAGTTTTTACGTGTTTTCCTACCTAAAAAGCGTTAATAAAATAATTTTATTTGCCTATTTTAGTGCCCATTTGAGGGTTTTTGTGCCTGTTTAATGCCTATTTTGCGATTTTTTTTCTGCCTATTTAGGTGTTCTATTTCGCGATTTTTTGTGCCAAAAAATCCCAGCCCTAGTGATTACCCATTTTTGTTTCAGAATGTTTTCAAATAAGCGCAAATGTTCTTTAAATCCCGATTGGGAAAAGCAATATAATTTTGTCAAAAGAAGCGGCAAGGGAATGGCTTTTTTTAATGTACATTTTGCCAAATTCCTAAGTTTTTTCCCAGCGGCAGCGGCACCTATCGGCACAGCCGGGATATCTCTTTCTCAAAATCGCAAAATCCGTATTTTTTTTTGGTGAAAATCTGTTAATGAAAAATGCATTCAAATCGGTTTTTGTTAACCACTATTTAAAAAAATTTCAAAATACAATTTGACAAATTTTTTAGCCTATTTTGGGGAAAAATCTGTAAAAAAAAGCATAAAATATCCCAAATCTTCTCGCGGTGCCTTTCATCTTCTCCTTATTTCGACTCTGTTTAGGAATTTTTCACCTAAAAATCTTGCCAAATTTTATTCTGTTCATACATATGAGATTTTTTTTAAATTTTTTGCTTTAAGAATTTTTTTTGAAAATTACGGATTACAGGAAATAACGTTTTCTTATGGCACAACATTTATTAGCTTTTTACTTTTCTTTTTTTGGCCTTTTCTTCTGGCCAACCATCGGCACTCATTCCCCAAGTTTTAGCATTTCCATCTTTGTAGGCTTAATCCCAACAATCTTCGGCATTCAATCATTTGGAACTCAATTCATTCATTGGCAATCAATCACCGGAACTCAGTCGTTCAGCATTCGAATTATCGGCACTCAACCTCAGCAATTTTTCGGCATCCCAATCACTGGAACTCAATTCTCCGGCATTCCAAAACAAAATCAAAAACACGCAACTGTTTAACTAACAAATTCTTTTCTCTTTAACAATAACAAATTCTTAAACGATAACAAAGTCTTTGTAAAATAAAAAATATTTTTAACGATTTATTTGAAAATTTTCTGCGCCAAAGGTACTCACTCGGTCGCTTCGCGGCCTCGTACGGCGGCTTTCGGCCCCCATTACAGGCACTGTGACTCAAACCTCCGTCATTCCAATCACTGGGACTCAATTCTTTATAGTTCATTTTTCAATTTAATTAAAAATTAATCTCAACTTTCAGAAAATGTAAAAAAAAAGTTGTTCGAATTCGGTGCTCCGAGGTTTCGATTTCGCATTTCGCATTTTTTGACGTTTCGCATTTCGCTTTTTGGCGCGAAATGCGAAATTTCTCCCCTAAGAATGAATATATTTGAAAATTTAAATTTTTAAACGAATGCTTCAGTTCATTATTGTTTTGGGCTGCAGGATTAACAATTACCTTTTTTGCTAACTTGATATGGCCTAATAAGCACGAAAAACGGTTTTTACTTGGTTTGAAGCTTCTATCTTGAACTTTTTGGTGCATTTTTTGTCTCTTTTTTTTTTTGCGATTTTGATGCTTTATGCCAGGTGTAATTTTGGTGCCTTTTTTGACCTTTGTGCCTTTTTTAATGCCTTTTCAGTATTTCTTGAAATTTTTTTTGAAGATTTTGCCACTGTTCCTTCATTTATTACAATTTCCAAAAAATTTCCGGCGGCGCCTGACGGCACCGCCGAACCCTCATTAAATGAGGCTTTTCGCATTTCGCTTTGTCGAATATTTTTGGCTTTTCGCATTTCGCTTTTTTTCATTTCGCATTTTCCAGTTTCGCAAATTTCGCTTTTTGTTTTTCAGTTGGCACATCCCTGCTCGAGACCGAGAGTCTCGAACAGCACTACAGTTCACCCAAATTAATGTCACATTAGTGATCAGCACCTCCAAAAAAACCCCGAATGAATTACAAAACCTCCTTTTGCCTCTTTTTGTGCAACAGTAAAAACCAATGATTACCAAAATAGGGCTTTATTGCCGTTACGCGTTAAACCAAATTCATTCAAAAGACTATGTTTCCAATCAAAACCATTAAGGCGATTTGCGTCCAATAAGTAATGGTGTTAATTACCGTTCTATATTATTACCTTTTTATATTTTAATGTATACATTTTTTTGGTATCAAAAGAAAGCTGAAGTCTTGACAACCAAAAGTATTCATTTAATATATCTGAAAAAAGTTGAATTAAGTGTTTTAGTTTTTTCTTAATGCCATATTTATCTTTCCGAGATTCAAGCTTTTAATTGACACAAAGAATGAAGGCATTGAATACTTATGGCCATAGAAACTGAAGATGGTAGTTGATTGAAGCGTAAACCGCAGTAGAGTCAAAAATTCCGGCAATCGTAAAGAAAGGGGTTCCCAAATATAAAATTATTATTTTTTATTTGAGCTCAAAATAATTAATTGACAAATGAGGGTTTTTGAGGACGCCGATCACGAAATTGAACTCGGATTTGACAATTCCGAACCTCAGACCCGAATTCGAACAAAAAATTGGAATTTTTTCCAAAGGTGCATTTTTCTGGGTAAAAGCTTTGGATTCATTTAACAACTATTTATTTTGATCTAAAATAATGCATCAACTATTAAATGCATAAAAAATATGCAATTTACGCCAAAATTAGGTCGATTTTAACGCGTATTTTGAAAAAAAACTCAACTTTTTTGTTCCATTAGAGTCCGAGGTTCGGAATTGGGCAAATTCGAGTCCAAATTCGTAATCAGCACCCTCGAAAACCCCCGGAAACTGATTTTAAGCCTAAAATAAAAAAGTTAAATTAGGGACACCCATTCTTCAGGATTACCAAAATTCCATCCTTCCTGACCATTATAAGTTCTAACAAATATTCACAATCAATTCATTTAGATTTTATTTTATAATATATAAAATACATAATTTTGATTTAAAAGATGAGCGACAATTCGGCAGGAGAAGTGCCTTTTGAGGCCGAAGACTGAGGGCAACGAATCCCAGAGGTTTGTCTGGCCTTTTTGTTGGGGTTAGGTTATATTTGCGAAAATTATCCGGTAATTTGCACTGCCAATGGGCCTCTCCTCCTTTTTAGAAAAACTTTTTCTGTTATAAAAGGTTGGCTTGTTTTAAGCGGTTTTACAACAAAAGTAAGAAGGCTGAAAAATTGAATTTTCGTCTTTTATATTCGAATCCGGGCCATGATTCTAAATGTCAAAATGAATGTCCGATCTTGATCAGCGACCTTAACCCCCCCCCCCCCCCTCGCCCATAAAACATGTTTTAACGACATTTAGTCAGAAAAAATGTTTCCAAAAAAGGGGGCGGGGGGGGGGGGACCATTGCAGCATTTGTAAATGCCGTCACTATTGATTTTTTGACACTTAAAAAAATACAGTTAAAATGTGTTCTAATTTTAAATTTTGGGTTGTTCAGCAGGCACTGTTCCGTCTCCGCAAAATGTCCAACAACAACAGAATCAGGAAAATGGCATCGCGGGGGCCAACATTGATCAGGCGCTGCTGAACGACGTGGCTTTGGGGGCACAAAATGGTGCGTGTTTTATTTCATGACTACTAACAGCAATAAAATGAAATTTTTTGCGGAGTAAAAACTTTTTTCTCGGGTAGTGACTGGCCACCCCTTCCCCGAAAATTTTTCTTGGATTCTGAATTATCTGCGCATGCTCTATTGGGCGCAAAACATTCCCCTCGCCTCCCATTGAATTTCTTTAAACTTTTATAATCATAAAATTAGAAAAGTGTAGAAAAAGTGATGGAAACATTTTTCAAAATTTTTTCTTGTAATTTAAAAAACAAAAGATTTTCCTTGAAATTCGTTAAGATTTCAAAAACAAAATTTCCCAGCAGGACCTACCGGCACCACCAGACCCTCTGCTTACCTTATTTTTTTGAAATTTTGACAAAAAATGCCAAAAAAATAACTTTTTGGGGCAAAAACGGGTACAATTGTTCAATGGAAAATGTTTGGGATACGATGTAAAAAATTTTTTGTTACGAAAAATTTTTGGCCTTAGTGAATTTTTTTAGTTTTCGTGACTTTTGGAGATGTTTAATTTTAAATTTTTGATTATTCAGCCGCCACTGCTCCGTCTCCGCAAAATGTCCAACAACAACAGAATCAGGAAAATGGCATGGAGGGGGCCAACATTGACCAGGCGCTGAACGACGTGGCTTTGGCGATACGAAATGGTGAGCGTTTTTCTTTTTTATGTTTAGAAATAACAGCGAAAAAGGATCTGTTCCGCCTCCGCCCTCCCCGAGAAATAAAAAAATTACTAAAACAAGAATTTTTCATTCGGTGGGGGGACCCGTACCTGAAGACCGTTTTTTTTTTGCTTTTGCCCCAGTAAAAAGTTAAAAAAATTTTGCCGCTGCAGTTTTTTCCACAAAAAATTACCCAATTTTTTGCACTTGTGAGTAAAAAAAATTTTTGTTTATCATTTTAAAATCTTTTTGGTATAAAATTGATCAATTTAAAACTTGACAATTTTAACTATTTTGTCTTTATTCACGAGAAATGTTTAAATATAAAATTGATTTCTCTATTCAGTGACGGCTGGCGAGTTACGCGAATTGGTGACAAGCGCCTTTGATGCCAATATGCACGCGGCGGACAACCAAACGGGTAATTTTTATTTGAAAAAATTGAAAAAAAATCGTCTTCCAGTATGAAAAAGGAGGGTCTTGAGAATTTTGTGACACGTCGAGTGGGGTCAACAGTCAAAAATGCGCATGATTTATTGTTCAATTCGGATGCATGCATCCCCCGCCACCCTCCCCCTGCATTTTTTGATATTTTTATAAAAAAAAATTTTTTTTTATGTAAAGAACATTTTTTTAAAAATAAAAAAAGAAAACTTTTTGAAATTTTTTTGAATTTTCGTGCGAGGGGTTGGAACCGACACCCAAATTTTAAAATTGCTTTAAAAAATTTGGTATGCTCAAAAACAGAAAACTTTATTTTATGTGGTATTGAAATTCCCTGTTTTCAGTCAGAAACGAGGTGGTTAAGAATCTCAGCAACAACTCATTGATCGGATTAGCGAATTAGAAAATCAATTTCGGCAGCAGCAAATTCTTGGCCCTCAACCTGGTGAGTAGAGGAATGGTCCTACAGATTCTGACATCCTTCAAATTCCAAAAACACTTTGTTTTTTTAACTTTTTAGAGTGGCCTTTCAGGGGGGCATCGGAAATGGGGAGATCGCAGAGGAGGGAAACCAAGAAAAATTTCTTGGAAATTTGGCTTATTGAAAAGAATTTGGTTTATTAGTGTATTTTTGGTTCTTTTTCGTCTGATTCTAGCCCCTTTTTTCATGATCGAAAAAAATCACATCTTTTTTGTTTGTTTCTCGGGAGTAGTGAATTTATTTTCTGTTTGTGGCATTGCAAAGCCAACAATCATTTTGATTATAGTAAAATAAAAACTTAGTACCATTTGGTGTGTATGCTTCATCCCCCTCCCTCGAGAAAATTTTTGAAAGACAACGCGAAATTCTTAGAACTTCTTTAAATCAAAAAATCTCTAAAAAGAACGACATGGAAGGAAGGAAAAATTTGATCCGTCACTCGAAAGGCTGAAGCATATTATAGAAAAATTTTTCACTGAGAAATTCTCAATATAAAAAGTCTTGGAAATTTTTTTATAAAAAAAAATTCCTGGAAAAAAAACAAAAAATTTCTTGCGATTTTTTGAAAATTTAATTCGATAAATTTTCTTATAAAAAATTTTCCTAAAGCTTTTTTTTGAAAAATTTCTGTATGAAAATTTTTTTAATTTGGGGGGTCGACTTGGCGCCAACCAACTGGGCACCAGCCCGGTTTTGGAGAATAACTATTTTTGTTATCCGAATTGAATTAAATTAATAGCATTCGGTAGCCCTAGGTATTTTATATAAGCATGCCAAAAATCGAAAAATTTGGTTGAGTTTCGGAAAATTATGTCCAAAAAAGCTAGCAAACTTTGTTTTCCGAAAATTTTTGGCCATAATTTCCTGAAACTTAATGAAAGTTTTCAAAATTTGGCATGCTAATACTATAAAGTACATAGGGCTGTCGAATGCTAAACTTAGAAATTTTTCAAGGAAAAAACTCTTAGAAATTTTTTTATAGAAAAATTTAATGAAAAAAATTATTGAAAATTTTTCAGCAATTGATGGTTCAATGGGGTCCGGAAAAAAAATTGTTTCTTGAAGCATTTTTTCATTTCATGTGGGCACGTGCCCCCCCCCCCCCCCCCCACCTTTCTCCCTGGATACGGGCCTTATTTGGCTGAGTGTCTGTCAGTCGAGCCGCGTTCCCAAATAAGCTAACCAAATTTAATTGAGACATTCCAAAATTTTCTTCTTTTTTTTGAATATATTAATTTTCGGTTCAAATGTAACAGTGATTCGTTATTAAAGCTCGTTTCACTGCCTTTTGCCAGCAACGGATTACGACATTGGAAGCAGCAGAAAATGCCCTCTCCAATGCTGAAGCGGTTGGACTGTTCAATGCGATGCCGGCCAATGCGAAATTGCTTACCTCCTTTTTGCGCGATGAAATCCAAAGATCTCTTAAATTTTATAACACAATTTTATATTCACTTGTGTTTGTTGATGCGCTCCTTGTGCACTAATCGAACATTAAACTTCGCGAAATTTTTGGTATTTTTATACAACATTACACTAAAAAATTTCACCAAACCAATTAACGCAAAAATGTTATTTTTACCCTCCATTCTTAATGGTAAATGCTCAGAAAAATTAACGCAACACCCCCAGCTATAAGGCACATGCTTTGATTAACATTCAACTTTAAAAATGCCAGGATCATAAGTTATTTTTATAGATAATATTTATGTTTTTTCTGGTTTTATTAAAAGCAAGTGTTTTTTTGCAATTGCATTTTATTTTATTTTTTTAATTACAAAAAGACATAACAAACAAATACAACATTAACTTTTATGAAATAATCACTGATTTAATTCATTTTCGTCTTTTGCGCTCCCTTTCCGACAGAAAACAAATATTTTGCTGCCAAAAATTTCGCAAATTTGAAAAGAATCCATGCAAATATTGCCAAAATTGCAGAAATGGACAGAATGATGTCGACGCTATAATAGGCCAATGTGCCGAGCTCTTCTTCCCACGGCAAATTCAACTCGTTCAAGTCGTGGAATTCGGCCGCAAATTCCACCCATCGGATCAGCTTTTCCTTGGCTCCAAAAGGAGTTAAAGCGAAGTTCGGCCCCGTCCCCGTTGAGTTGGCCAACGTCCAATTGTACGGCAATGCCTTTCACACGTGCCATAATGGCATTGTACAGTTGGTCGCCAAGCAGCGGAATGGCCAAAATTGGCACTCCAAATTGGACAGCCTCATTGACACTGTTAAAACCGCAGTGGGAGACGAAGGCGCGCATTTTGGGATGCACTTTGAAATTGAAATTTCATATAAAAATGAATTTGTTAGTCAATTAAGGGTACTTAACGGTGCATTTGATATTATTTGATCAAATATTTACAGAATTTTCGGTTGTATTCAGTTTACGCGTCCAATCTAAGGATGGTCACTGATTGGACGCATAAATTGGAAAAGAGCCGAATTTTCAACCATTTCCGTTTTTTAAACTCACTGAGTAACGATTTTTGGTCCATCCATTTTACCGGGTGTACATTTTTGTACGTGGCAAACACTTTAGCATCTTCATCGGATAATTCAACTTTCCATATAAATTCATAATTCGGAAAATGTGCAAATGCTTCCAAAAATGCCATTTTCATTTCCTTTTTCATTGAGTTAATGTCAGCAAAAGTGCCAAAAGAAACAATCACTGTGCCATCCCTGGAATTGTCCACGATCGCTTTAATTCCCTAAAGAATTGATTTTCAATTTTTTCAAATTGTTTTATTCCATAATTTTTACCAGTTCCAATCTTTCACTTTCATTTCACGATTCCTCCAATGTTTATAATTTTGTTCGAAGTTGGCCTCGGCATTTCGAAGAACTAAAATAATGGTCCGATCTTTTTTGGCATTTTGTTTTGTCCGACTTGATTTGAATTTGTAAACAGCAGAGAAACATTGCGCATAATTTGTTTCAGCTCGGGGAAATTTTGACCAAATGCTTTAGCAATAACTGGCTCCTAATAGGTATAAATTAATTATTTATAAATAAAATTGGCATTTTTTAATATATTTTTTCTGCTTACCTCATACGAAGCCATCACATTGTTCAAATACAACCAATCGTACAAATCGTTGACAAAATTCACAAATCGTTCCACAAAATTCATTTTGTGACCTCCATTCATTGGGGTGAATAAACCTTTTTTGTGAATTAATTTTTAATGCAATTTTTTGTCTTTTAATTGTTTTTTTAACAAATGCCAAAATTTGTTAATTATTTATGGGTTTATAAAAGAAAAATATCCGAAAAAATTTCTATGAATTTTTCTAATGATTTTGGAAATTGAATGAAATAAAATTGAAATTACCGAATTCAACTCTCTATTTTTTAAAATTATTTAATACTCAAATTTAATTATTAATATGTAATATTCCTCTCCTTTGGCACATTCACTCACTTGTCACGTAACTGCTCAGTGTTGGGATGCCAAAGTTGCGGGCAGCCGTTTGAAACAACGGCACCGCTATGGTGCCAAGTTTTGTTTTGGCGCCAATCCGATGAGAAAGTGCCATACGGATCATAAAGTTCGGCAAGTAGGACGTCAAAGTGTTCTGCTTGAAGACGGTGGAGCAGTTGAACATCATTTACGAGTTCGAAAAGTGTTGTAATGAAAAATTAAATCACTAATTAATCAGTAGTATTTCCACTAATTACCTCGGCAAATTTCGCATAGAATTTTACCAAATTGTTCAATAATGTTATGCAATTTTAAAAAAACAGAATTTTTCGTTTTTTTCATCTGATCACAAACCTTTTGAAAGAGAAAAGTGTTGAAACTTTTGCCGTCAAATGGTTCTTTGAGGTCGTCCAATTTGTTAATGTCTAATTTACCGGTTTGAACAAAATTTGGCAAAAAATTGTGGAAATTGGTCACATTAAACATTTCGGTGGGCAATGCCTCGGCCCTTTTGTTCATCAAAACGCGAAAAAGGTGCTAAATTTTAAGAAATTTGTTGGGAAATTTTTCACATTAGATCATTTTTCCCTTCAAAATTATTTATTTCGCAAAAAATTTTAATTAAAATATATTTATTGAAATTTTTGAATATTTAATTTCAGCCATAAAAAAACAAAAGACCAAATAGGCATTATTTACGGTTTTCCCCAAAATATGTCAACTATATGCGCAATTAATGCTTGCCAATAAATTAAGCAATTATAAAAAAAAATTAAATTAAACTCAAAAAATTATAACTTTTTTTTTCTAAAACCGAAATTTTTTCATTTTCTAAAAATTTATAGTCCAATTTTTAATTTCGATATGATGATTTACCACGTCGTGGCCTGCCCCGACCAAAGTGTCAGCAATTGATCCCATAAATTGCATGTGACTCCATCCAATTGTGGGCGAATAGACGAGGATTTTAGACGCTTTTTGGCCAAGCTTTTTTGAGGCGCTTCTTCCAATGGATTTGTTGAAGCCAAAAGTGTAATTTGACAAATCAAAATTAATGCGCTAAATTTTGTCAGAAGCGATGGCATTTTGCAAAAAAAAATATTATAATTTTTAATTATGGGAATTTTATGAGCATTTTTAGCAAAGAAAAAAATATGCGGCCGAAGGAATTGGCATTTCATCAATATGATTGAAATAAATTAAAAAAAATTGAATTGATGAAAGTATCGAAATGAGTTTAATAAAGTGATTTCTTCAAATCGATAAGATAACGTACAAAAAATACAGCAGAACAGCGGAATCAATCAAAAAATGTATTTGAAAATCTTCATTAATAAATAAATAAATAAAAATGCTGAAAATGAATAAATGAATGACGAAATGTTTTCAATTTTCTTATTCCAATCAGTCTCAAAAGCAAGTTACAGTTTCAGATTTTTTAAACAAGAATTCAAACTACAGAAATACAAAAAACTTTGTTATAGTTGTTTGAAAAATAAAGAGAGACCCGCGGGGAGAACAAAAAGACGAAAAATATAAAAGAGAGCAAAGATTGAAAATTGTTTTTGGTGGATTTAATTTAATTAGTTTTTTTACAGTGTGTGATGAGAGACAGAATTGCCGGTGATGATGACAACCCGAGAGCATAAATTGAACTCGAGAAACGAGACCGAGACTCTCGAGCACTTCAAAAATTCCAATTGCTGTGATTGTTTCCAATCACCTGACTTAATTTGATGTACTCTCGATGACACTGATAAAAAAGACATTAAAACCGCCATAAATTCTGATAAAAAAAAATTGAGAGAAAAATTCGGGAAGGAATTCATGTGTCTTTGTTTTGGGATTGATAATCCTCTTTTTTTAATTTATGTTATTTTATTTTATTTAATAATTTTATTATTAATTTTTATTTATTAATATTTAAAAATTATTATTAAATATACTTTGAATTTATCTTCTTCTTTTTTTTGACTTAGACCACAAATACATAAATGCCAAGAATTTTGATCGTCTCGCTTCTCGTTTTCTTGCATTTTGCCGACGAACGTACTTCGACATTTGCGCTCCAGCAGACTTCTGCGCTAATTAATTTTAATATTTTTTGATTCTTACAATTTATATTTATATCAAAAATGGAAATAAATTTTACGAAGTTTAAAAAGGTTGGATTTTCCTGTTCATTTTGTAGTTGTCATAATGACTTGTTTTATTCAAAATAATTTCATCTAACAAATATTTTTTACAAAGTTTCTTTTTTCAACTCAAAAAAGTTTTCTATTAAAAAACATAGAAAAGATTTTTTAAATACCAATTTGAGCTTTTTCTTAAAAGTGTTTTCGGACGTGGCGCACAAAATGGAAAAAAGTGGTATGATTACAGTAATCATCCCCGATCAAAAAATCGTACCGATACAAAAATTTCAATTTCACGTCTTTTTCACACAACCTATTCATTTGTATACGGGATTATATTTTCTACGATTCATTTATCCATGTAAAATCCGCTGGTTAGGCCTTAAGCAAGCTATCTAAACATGGTTTATTCAATTCTCAAAATTCCTGGTTCAAGAATAACCTCAAAGTAAACATAATTTTTTATTCATTTTTTTAAATTTTAAAAATATTATAATTTAAAAAATACTTTTATATAATTGATGAATAAATAATAAATTAATCAGTGAAGAGAATAATTGAATTTATTTATTTTATCAATCACTGAGTTTTTTTTTGGATCGACCTGACATTGTTTTCGGGTGAGCATATAAAATAATGTAAAGTTTTACACTACCACATTAGCAATCTTATCAAAAAAAATTAAATTAAAGGTTTTGATAGTTTTCAGTGAAAAACTTGCATTCAAATTGAAAGCATTTTCGAATAAAATAGAAATTTATAAAAAAAGAAAGAAAAGAAAAAACCAATCCCATGACAATGAAAATGTAAATAAATTTAGATAGAAACTCCTCAGATTTTTCTTGTCTCATCATTCAATCGCATTTGTCCCACGGTTTCTGAAAATTGTTCCGTTTTTCCATCAAAAAATGCTCTCTCAATGGCCTCCCCCTGTCATTTTGTAAACGTGTTTAATTAATTCAGGTGATCCATTTTGATAAACTTTTTCTCCTTTGAAGTACTGTTGACCGTCCACTAAATAAGAGACAGGAGGAAGAGGAGGTTTATTTAAATCCATTGGCATTTTGCCCTTCTTTTTTGCAGCGGAAGAAGAAACAAATTGGTTGCTGATTGGTCGGCTGCCAAAATTGTTACCAATGCTAAGGAATTCTTGGCCCAAATTTGAGGCATTTTGGCCATGACTTTGACTTGGATTCGAATGGCCACTTGCCAAATTTGACTGGTTGAATTGTTGGCTGCCACTATTGTTGTCTCTAAGGAAGTTTCGGCCCAAGTTTGAGGTGTTTTGGCCATGACTATGACTTGGGTTCGAACTTTCAAGCGAAGGGAATTGGCCATTTGCCAAATTGAATTGTTGGCTGCCACTATTGTTGCCTCTAAGGAAGTCTTGGCCTAAGTTTGAGGTGTTTTGGCCACGACTTTGACTTGGACTCGATTGACCACTTGCCCAATTTGACTGGTTGAATTGACAACTTCCAAATGAGTTGCTGCTATTAAATGGGTTGGACAAAGAATTGCTTGCATTGTTATTGGCAAGGCCAAATTGGCTGGATGGATGACTTGCAATATTGTTGCTATGAAATGCGTTGGACGATGAAGAATTTTGTCCAGTGCTTTTGCCCAAACTCAGCCAATTTTTTCCAAAAGATTTACTGTTCTTGTCACCTGTTCCGTCACAGAAATTGGCACACAATGCCAAAGTGAACAATGCCAAGAGCAGCAACATAATGGTGGAAATTGTTTCAAAATAATATGTGGGCAAATTTAATTGTGAAATGGAATAAGTTTCCTTTTGTGATGGGAATTGAATTGTATTTTCTGATGGAATGTGTGCCATCGTTGATGGTACGCCTATTTATAGAGGCAAAGTCTTTTTTCTGATCACGTAAAGATAAAGCATTATGACGTAAACCTACTGAAATATGAAAAAGAAAATTTTAAGCACATAAGTAGAGAATTCTTTCTTTGTTTCATTTTATGTAAAAGGAAATTTTAGGCCCTGAATTTAAAGGAATTGATTCTTTTTTGTTGAATTTATGGAAAATAAAGATTATAAAAAAATTAAAAAACCAAAAAATATTTTAACCTAAAAAATATATTTTAAAAAAATATACCACTGTCTCTGTCTTTTTATAGGGAGTTTTTTATTTTTTTTGGTTTTAATTAATTCCTTTGGATTTTCATTTTTTTTACTTTTTTTTTGTTTTCTTTTTTGGATTTTATTTTTCTCTTTTTCTAATATGATTTTTTTTAGGTAAAGGTTTTTTTTTCGATTTTTCTATGAAGTTATATTTTTTTTTGTTTTAAGTTTTTTTTTAGATTTTTAAAGCTTTTTATTTTATTTTTAAAATTTTTGTTTGTGTTACATTAGATTTCTTTTGCTTGTTTTTTTTTAAAAATCTTCCAGTGTCCTTAAATCTAAGTTATGTCTGAAATTTTGGTAGACTATTAGGGTTTATTTTTTTTTTACAACTTTTTAGAGGTATTTTTTTGGTTTTATATTATTCTAATTTTTCTTTTTTCTCATTTTTTTCTGTCCAATATTTAATATTTGAGGTTAATTTTGGTTGATTTTTTCGTATTTTGCATTTTTTTTTTAGTTTACGTTTAAAAAAAGTTTGGTTTTTTGGTCTTTTAATTCTTTTTTTATTAATATTAATGAAATTTTATTAGTTTCAATAAAGAATTTTTTGTAAATTTGAAAAATTTTTATTTAGGCCCAAACGTGTGGGGCCCAACGTGAGGGCCCCACTGACGTAGACCGGAGGGGATTGAAAAATATCAACTATTATTAAAATTTATTTATAAAGATTTTTGTACATCTTTTATTTTATTATTATGTCCAATTATTCCCTAGCGGAATTATATTTTTCATTGATACAAACAAAATATTTGTTGATGGAATTATATTTGGCATTGCATTAATAATGTCAAAAATTGAGACTAATAAAATAAAGCAAAAAATAATTTAAAAAAATATATAAAATCATGTGAAATATATCATTGATTTTTTAAAATAATAATTGCCGACTTCCAATAATTTGACATAAGCATAATAAAACCAACATAAATATATATTTAATAAAAATATAATTTCCATTTAATGTGTGGAAATCATTTCATGCAATTTCGTGTTACGTAACAAATGCCAATCTTTGGGTTGAAAAAAGTCGTTTTTCGAGACTAAAAACCCGAGACTCAAGATCGAGATACCCCCGAAACTTTTCCCGAGCCGAGACTCGAGATCGCCATCTCCCTGACTGCGTCGAAAACTAAGCTTCTCAGTGCATGCTGCTTCGTTTTTTCGATTGAGAAGCAAGAAGTGTACATTATGAACCCAACAAACAATTCCAGGCAATGGCGGACTGAGCTTTAGTGTCGTTTGGGAGGGGGCGAAGTGGATGATGAGCTTCACCGACAAATGCCACAACGGTTTGTACATTTATAATCAATAAGATAAACGAAATTGATTGGACCTTGCTCCAAGCCAGGGAGTATTCTTTGACTTAAGCCAAGCAATTAGACCAAAAATAGCCGTCTTCTAGTAAAAACCCCTCCTTTCAAACAGGCGGTTACAAAACTAACGGCGGGCAGTTGCATTTGCCCCACATTTTTCGAGGGCCTTGCCTGCGAGCGCATTGTCTGCGCCAACAACGGCACGCGGGTGCGAGTGGCCGCATTCGGCGGGGAGGAGGAGATGTACGAGTGCACTCATCCCCAATACATGTTGGGCGGGGAGGAGGTGTACAAGCGCACGCATCCCCAGTACATTTCGGGCAAATATGTGAAGTGGTGCACTGCCAAAACGGTGAAAAAAGGCTCATTATCTGCCCCCCTTGTGGAAAAGCGGTTTTGGAAGCAGTTTTCTTTTCCAGGGGGCAATTTCTCAACGACGGCACGTGCCTTTGTGTGGGTGGATGGCACACAGGCCAATTCTGCCAGGTCCGTTGTTCAGTCTGGGCTTTTTCAATTATCGTCCCTTTCCCTCAAAGTCCTCCCTGACTGCGTCGAAAACTAAGCTTCTCAGTGCATGCTGCGTCGTTTTTTCGATTGAGAAGCAAGAAGTGTACATTATGAACCCAACAAACGATTCCAGGCAATGGCGGACTGAGCTTTAGTGTCGTTTGGGAGGGGCGAAGCGGATGATGGGCCTTCACCGACAAATGCCACATGATTTGTTGCTTTGATTTGTGCGCAAATCGAAGTTTGTGCGAAACTTCATTTTCTTTTGAACTCTAATTGCTTTCATGACTTGGCTTAGGACCGAATAAACGCCAAAGTGGCCAAAATGACACACAGTTTGCAGCAGCACCCGCGGGGGCGAGGCGCGAACTAATGCCATTCCATGGGCTAGCGACGAATGTGACGAAATTGACACAGGAACACAAACACCACCAACAGCAGAATGAGTATCAAATGTTCACACAGGTGTAATTTGCCGAACGATCACACACCAAAAATATTTTTTCTAATTTTTGTATTGCTTTTTTGGTGCTAATCTTTGAAACTGAAACCGCGGGGACGAAATGGTGTCGAAGCGGGGCAAATGGCAGAGGTAATCGGCACCAGTGCGAACAAATGCCATTCCAACGATTGAGGTGCGTGCGTGAACTGACCAACCATAAATTATTACTAATCGCTCTTTGTACTTTCAAGGAATGTGGCGCCGTGCAGGATCAAAGTGGTTCTATCGACTCAAGCATACCTGCCGGTTCGGCTTCTTTTGAAGTGCGTGCAGCTGACCAACATAAAATATTATTAATCGCACTTTGTACTCAAGGAATGGGTTGGCAGGATGGCTCCTAATGCTTCAATCGAATCAAACATTCCTCCAGAACCCATCCCTGCCGGTTCGGCTTCTTTTGAGGCGCGTGCAAATGACCAAACGAAGGAAAGATCGCTGCCGGTTCGGCTTCTTTTGTGATGAATGCAACAATTGAGACCTGGCGTGAAAGGAGCATCCAGTCACCCGAACCAAAACCAATGCCTTGGTTTTTTTTATCTCATTCAATTATGACTGATCAATCGCCAGCCACTGGGTGCATTTTATTGTTTTAAGTATTTGTTTGGTTTAATAATTTCTCTTTTTTCCCTGACGACTTTGTTTATGACGACTTGTGTTCTGGGCAGAAAAAGTTTGTTGGTGAAAAATTTCATTTGATTTTTTGCTTGAAGTAAATGTTTGATATGAGCCAATGGAAAAGTGTGCAGGCAGCAGCTGAAATCTGTAACTGTTGGGTATAGTCGTGTGTATTCGGTTAGTGTTGAAAAATGTACACTAGTGTTTTTTGAGATCAGATACTTCTTCACCATTTCGTCGCTTGGTTCGATGTGTACGCATCGATGTTGCACAACCTATTTTTTAATGTTTAAATTTTTGTTTGGTTGGAAAATCCATTAGTGTGGCCCAAAAAATCCATTTTTTCAAGTGTCCATTTAGGGTACTCAAACATTTATGGGGAGCAAAAATCCTACGCAGAATTAAAGTACAGTGTATAGGGAAGCTATTCCCGAAGGACTCGTTCTCACCATAAATCTCGGCGCATCGGTTCGGGGTTTTGCCCCGAAAGCCAAAAAAATAAAAATTATTTTGAAAAAACTATTTAAAATAGGTTATTTCTCGTCCTTTCAGTGTCCCTGCAAAGTTAGGTGCGCTTCTGATCAGTTTCTGAAAAAAAGTTAAGCCTCAACTTTTTCACATATTTAAAAAGCAATTAAAAATTTTCATAATTTTATTCATATCCCTTTTTGATAGAAAAAGCATCATAGCGCCTTATTTAACATGTAAATAAAATTTGGCGCGTTTCAGAGCACTTGCTGAAAAAATATTTATGAATTAATTTTGCAAAAATTGGAACGCAAAATAGGAATTTCGAAAAATTTCAAATGCAACAAAATGGGAAGGAAATTTAAAGATAATTGCAGTTTCTTCTCAGCTGTTACCCTGCAAAATCTGGGATTTTTCTGATCACAACTCGTAAAACTAGGAGTGATTGAATTTTCACTAAAAAGTTAAGCCTCAACTTTTTCGCATATTTAAAAAGCAATTAAAAATTTTCATAATTTTTATTCATATCCCTTTTTGATAGAAAAATCATCATATAGCCTTATTTAACATGTAAATAAAATTTGGCGCGTTTCAGAGCACTTGCTGAAAAAATATTTATGAATTAATTTTGCAAAAATAAATAAATAATGAACCCTCCTCCTTAATCATTTTCCTGCGCCTAAGGTACTCACTCGGCCGCTTCGCGGCCTCGTGGGGGGCCTTCGCCCCCCCCCCCCCCCGCGGGGCCTTCGACCCCGCCCCCCGCCCTTCAGAGTACGCAAATATTCAACAAAAAATTTGAAAAATTGACTAGAGCAATCAAATTTATGGGGTGCAAAAATCCAACGCGGAATTAAAGAACAGGGTATTCCATATTTTATTTCCATATAATTTCGGGAACTAGTTATAATTTATTATTCTGCAAATAAAATTAAAATAATAATAGTAATTAATTATCTCATTGATGATTATTTTTTTCTTTATTCAACCAAGCACCAATAAATCAAGTTCCAACAATTTTAGCAAAATGCAATATAATTATTTATTTCTGTTTCCGTTGCTGAAAGAAAGAAATAATATATTTATTTTGAGAGGGAGGGACGGATTGGGAAAAGAGAGAACATGGAAAGTAAACTAATAAAACAATAATGAATGAATAAAGGGCGGGGAAATATGTTGGCTGGGTCAAAGGTGAAATCGATTAATGGGGAATGAACATCAAATGGAACGCCAACATTTTAAATCAAATCCCTTCTTCTCACATGCCCCCGTCCATTCAAGAATCGGTCCCAGATTCTGATCAGTCTCCCCCGGGACCACAGATGCGACGTCCCGGCGCATGGCGATGGAAGGCGGGATCAGTTGATGCTCGGCTTGAATTTCTGAAAAAGGCAAAAACGGGAGGGAATTAGGTCGGTCTCCGTTCAGCAGATAAAATTCGGAATGCTTTCGTCAGCCATTCGATCGGCACTTATCAGCCAAACATAATGAAAAGGAGAAGCGGGTGCCAAATATGGTGAGGGAGTTGGGTACGCCAACAAAGGAATGTGGGCAAAATTTGAAAATGGGGAAACAGTGCCATTGTTCGGTGGGAATGTCCGAATTGAGTTTAAACTTGGCGGACGGTAATTCGGTGTGACTTGCGGAGGAGGTTTCCGAAAAATTATGGAATTCAGTGGACGAATATTGCATTTTTCAGCCTCCGGTTTTTTGGAATTTTTCTTTGGTTTGACGATGTTTGCCTTACTTTTCTTCACTATATTTAATTTGAGTTGTGGCTTGAGATCGGACTTTTGCTTAACAGCAATTTTCTGTTTTGGATTTTTGGAAAATTCCTCAATTCCTTCGCCACGATCTTTGGCCTTCAATTCGACAACCTCTTCCATTAAACCCTTTATTTTTCGGGGCCCTGCTCATGCGCCATCAAATTCTGTTGGACGGACAAAATTGAAAAATGGCCATTTTCCTCTTCTGCCATTTCCAATTTTTCTTTTACCGTCTTCAACTCAGCTTCCATCGCCAAAATTCGGAATTACTTTGCTCTTTTTCCACCAGCAGTTTTATGTGGTTAGCCTTTATGAACTTGAAGAGTTGTTCACTGTCCAACAATTTTTGATGCAAAATTTCGACTTTTTCCTCTGCTTCGTCTCGTTCGGCTGTGACTCTCATCAGTTCAGCTTTCAGCCTTTCAACCAAATTTTGCTCTTGCACTGCTCGGCCTCCATACCCAGATCTTCCCAACTCATCCGAATTTGAGTGCGCTGACGGCCTTTCAAATTCAAAACAGAATGCTTTTTCAGCCAAAATCTGATTTTGATTGCCTTCACGGCCAACTCTTTCTCGCAGTGCACGGCCCTGTGCCAACATTCTGCTTCTCACACTTGCCTGACCAAAGCTTTCTTCCATTTGCGATGATTTAAGAGTCGACGGATGGCGCTGCTTTTCAACGGCTTTGCTTCTTGTGGGCAATCGGCGAGCAATTCAGTGTCTCCCAAAAGGCGGTGCAGTTCGATGTCGGACAGGAGCGCCAAGTCAGGAAAACAAGAAGAGGGAATGCCGGGGTCGGGTTGGGCTTGAGTCACTTAGTCAATGGTCAATGTTTGGATAATTATATATTTATTTTGGGGAAAGAAAGAAATAATATATTTATTTGGAGAAGGAGGGACGGATTGGGAAAAGAGAGAACATGGAAAGTAAACTAATAACAATAATGAATTAATAAAGGGCGGGGAAATATGTTGGCTGGGTCAAAGGTGAAATCGATTAATGGGGAATGAACATCAAATGGAACGCCAACATTTTAAATCAAATCCCTTCTTCTCACATGCCATCTAAAACAAAAAACACCAACCCTTCGGAGAAAAGTTTTCCTAGTTCAGGCGGACAAAGTGCTTCTTCATCCACCAACTCATCTAATAGCAGCAATATTTCTTTGTTGTCCACCCAATTATGTCAAAATAATGTTGGAAATAGTCAATCATCAAACCAACAGAATACGACAAATTTTCAAAATGGTTCACATAGTTTTGGCAATTTGTCAATCAATTGTGGTGACAATCAGGGACTGCCAAATCCTGGCAACGCCAGCTTCTGGGATATGCCGGGAATTAAAACTCTCGAGTTCCGTTCGAACACCACGGCAAATGGGAACAGTTCAGGAATGCCATCAACAGCTCCAGCATTGTCATTCTCATCATTATTATCATCATCAACAACATCATTCACATCACCACCAGCAGCAAATATTAAGAAGCGTTCTCAAAAATCGACTAGATCAGAAATCGGTGCTGCAGATCATCATCATCATTAGCATAATGAGTCGGCCATTGACACCCACAGAATGGCACAGGAATCGGTGGGAGGACATTGTTGCGTCAGAAATCGTGGCACATAGAGAGAGAGAGTGTGTGATTTTTAGAGTTCGGATTTTTGTTTTGTCTTGCCAAATTACCAGAAAAAATCATAAAATGCAAAAATGCTATTAACTTGAAATTTTTTGTCACTTAAATTAAAAACATTTAGTTTTTGAAAAAAAAAGTAAAAATTCATTCACGAATTCTGAACCCCTCTCTGTTCTTGTTGTACAAACTTTTCTATGATCAGTTTTAAGCAATATTTTGATCACAATTTCCTTTTAAATCTTTTTTCAAAGTTTTCTTTCTTTCTTATGAAGAGCGAATTTAGAAAAATTTCAGGCAAAAATGTTTTTTTGTAGGTTTCTATTCAAATTCTGCTGACACTTTCTGTTCTTTCGGGTACCTACCTATATTTATCAATTTCTTAAAAATGCCCTCTTTGAATTTGTAATTATTTTCCAGCATTTTCATCTTTTTCGGTTTTGGTCTTTTTTTATTTAAATATGTTTTGCATAAAAAGTAACGATATTTTCGTTTAGGTTTAATATCAATGAGGTAAAAATTTTTTTCTACTTGAAGATTGGTACACTCAAATTTTCAAAGAATTTTCTCGCCGGTGCTTATTGGTTTGTAGCCCCGACATTTGCGGCCCGTTTTGCGGCCCCGACATTTGCTAAAAATCGGATTCAAAGTTCAATTTTTTTTCAAGCCATGATAGCCTAAACCAGTAGGCCCGTAACTAGGGGGGGCGGAGACAGTTGCCCCATCCCCCCGAAATGAAAAATGAAAAAAAATTTTCAGTAAGAATTGGCAATTAAAAATTCTTTCAGACCGTTTTTCGATTTTGGCATTAATTAATTATGTATTTTCTTTGCGACAATCACGCGTATAGATTACTGTATTTAGCGGCTTCAAGAAGGATGGTATTCTCGGCGACTTTTAAAATTAAATTTTCATTTTAAATCAAATAAAAAAAATAGGCTGCATTTTTAACAGTTGAAAATATTTTAATTTTTCCGGCTTTATTTGGACATTCATTTTTACATACAATTTTAACAAAAATTATTTTGCAAGAAATTTATTTATTTTTTTTAAATTAATTTCCGTTAAATAATCGATTGATAGAATTGCGTATAATATTTAATATCATAGACATTGACCAAATTATACACGTCAAATGCGCCTACTTAAATCGAGAAATTGGCAATAACAACACTTTTTAATAAAATAGCATAATTCTTTGTAATAATAAATAAAATATTAAAAAAATAAATTAATAAAAATGTAAAATAATATTAATAAACTGTAAAATTTTACATATGCCTTTAAGCATAAAATTATGCTTTAAAACTAAGTGTATTTTTTTTAGGGAAATTCAATTTTTTATGTTAAATTAATTCATTAATAAATATTTAGCTAAATCTGCCTAATTAAAAAATGGCCTCAGAAAATTCGAAATCCCCAAAACTTTGAGGCGGAATTCGAATTGCGATATTGAAATAAAACAATAGGAATTCCAATTTTTTGGGGACTTTTTCAACTCTTTTTTTCCACTTTAGGCCCTTTTTTTCTTATTTTTAGGCCCTAAAATATACCCCGTGCCCTCCGCGGTCATTTTTAAGTGCCAAAATGCATTCCAAATTTGCTTTTTTCGTCATTTTTGCCACCATTTTTTTGCTGTTTTTCCTCGACGAGACTTTGGCAGGCTGCGCTTCATCCAAACACAAATCAGGTAAAATTAATTCATATTTGTTGATCAGCAAATATTCCTTTTTCTCTGTTAGAACGGCACACTCTCTATTAAAGGCACCAAGAAAATTTGGCCGTTTCATTTTTAATTATGCAAATTAACAATTTTTTTAATGAAAAAGAGTTTAATGGGGGAAGCGGTTAAAAAGTCCTATGACTATTTTAAATTTTAAGGAGCTAAACGGAATCAACGCGGAACTTTGGCTTCAGATTTGAAAAGCGGGCGGCCAATGCAAATTGGAAAGGGTGAATAATTTTGTTAAAACATTATTTTTCTCTTGAATCTTTCAAAAAAATTTCAAAAATTCTCAAATTGTAATGGTGAGTATTTATTTGAGTTCGATATTTGGAAAAAAAGCCTGGACCTGGACATGGATTCCATGTTCGACCTGGATTTCCTGGACAAAAAATCAGGTCCCTCGAGACCTGGACCAGGCCTGGACCTGGATTTTTTAAAATTTATTTAAAAAAGCAAAAAAAAATGTTGAAAAAACAATAAATTGCCTAGGAACATCTAAAAATATCTAATTAACTATTATAAAATGCTTAATATTTAAACATTTTTTGATATTTTAAAATAAAACATTGTCACTCGAAATAATAAATTCTAAATATTATGCAGGAAATCCAGTTTTTTTTTTGTTGCTTAACTTGGTCCTAGAAGGGTTTTTTTTCATATTTCACCTGAACCTGAATTTCCTTGACAAAAATCCAGGCCCAGATTTCCAAAAAATGCATGGACCTGGACTCAGGAAAAACACAGGCCTGGGTACACAGGTCTTGGGTGAGAGAGAAAAATGGAGAGAGAGGGAGGGAGGGAGTGAGAGAGAGAGAGGTGAGAGAGAGAAAAGGGGAGAGAGAGAGAGAGAGAGAAGAGGAGCGATAGAGAGAGAGAGAAAGAAGAAGGGAGAGAAAAGGAAAATAGGAGACAGAGGGAGAGAGAGATAAGAGAGAGACAAGAGGAGAGAGAAAGAAAAGAGGAGTTTAGTGAGAGAGAAAAGGGAGAGAGAGCGAGAAAGAGAGAAAAGAGGAGTTTAGAGACTGAGAAAAAAGGGAAAGAGAGAAACAAAGAGGAGAGAGAGGGAGAGAGAGAGAAGAGAGAGACAAGAAGAAAAAGAAAGAAAAGAGGAGTTGAGAGAGAGAGGGAGGAAAGGAGAGAGAGAGAGAGAAAAGAGCAGAGAGAGAAAGAGAAAGGAGGAGAGAGAGAGAGAAAAGAGGAGAGAGAGAGAGAAAGGAGAAGAGAGAGAAAAAGAAAAGAGGAGACAGAGGAAGAGAGAGACAAGCGAGAGACAAGAGGCGAAAGAAAAAGAGGAGTTGAGTGAGAGAGAAAAATGGAGAGAGAGGGAGGGAGGGAGTGAGAGAGAGAGAGAGAGAGGGGAGAGAGAGACGGAAAGAGAGAGAGAGAAGAGGAGCGATAGAGAGAGAGAGAAAGAAGAATAGAGAGAAAAAGAAAAGAGGAGACAGAGGAAGAGGAAGAGAGAGACAAGAGAGAACAAGAGGCGAAAGAAAGAAAAGAGGAGTTGAGTGAGAGAGAAAAATGGAGAGAGAGAGACGGGGAGTGAGAGAGAAAAGGAGCGAGAGAGAGAGAAAAAAGAGGAAGAGAGAGAAGAGGAGAGAGAAAAAAAGAGCGTGAAGCAAGTTGGGAGAATATGAAAGAAGGGTAATTTAGTTTTCAAGTTTTGGCTAGCGCGAGCGAAGCGAGCGCGCCTGCGCTAGTTAATTTTAATCAAAAATCAAAATTTAAGGAGTGTCTTTGGTGCCAAAACGCGTAACTTTGGATTCACTTCTTCGCCAACCGAGTAATACATACGGGGAACATTATCAATAATATCTCGACATTTTGCAATTATCAAATTTGAAATATTTTTTAAGAAATAATTATTATATTTGTAAAATTTTCAATTTTTAAGAAAAACAAAGTTAATTAATTGATTAATTAATTATGTGTTGTCACCGCGATCATCATCCGTATAGATATTTGTGCTAATTTAGCGGTATCAAGGACTACGAAAATATTCTCAACAACTTTAAAATTTTCATTTTAAATTTAAATCAAATAAAAATTGGCATTTTTATTATCACTTCGCGCTTCCGTCGATCAGTTGAAATTTTTTTAGAGCCATAATTTTTTTTTTAAATGATCAGCAAACAATTCCCTATCAAATATTATCATAAAATAAATTAAAATAACTGAATAAAAATATGCTAGATGGAATAATATTTGAAAAAAATTCAAAAAAATTCATCATCTGCCCAGCGGATCCGAACCCTTGACAAAGGTCATTAAAATGAAAGAGGAAAAAATTAATCAAATTAGCAATTTTTTGCTGGGTTTTTCATTTGATCACTTTTTTCGATATGTTCCCTTGTTAGGGAGTGTATTTTTCGTTTTTATTACATTTTTGCTATGAAATTTCTGGAAAACGGCCAAAATAGTTGCTAAAAATTCGAAAAATGCCAAAATAGGTGCTATTCTCAAAAAACGCCAAAATAGTTGAAAATAGTTGCTAAAAAGTCGATCTAAATCGAAAACTGTTCGGAGAAAATGCTATTTTTGGGCTTCTCTCGCCATAACTAAGCCGCAAAAAAAATAGTTTAAAAACTAAAAATCCGGGCTCTACTAATAACCAAAGAGGGGAATTGCCAGAAAAACAGGCAAATATTTTTTTTGAATTTCTCATCGGATAGTCAAAATATGTGAAAAAAAAATCTGCTTAAATGTTATCTCGCGATACGCCCCGGAATTTGCGATTAAAAAATTCATTAAGGAAATCGGATGCCAAAAAATATTAAATCGAAATTCCTTTCCAAAAACAGAAATTGAAAATTTTTTTAAATTAATTAACTCACATTTTCCAGCTCCAATTTGGTGAGGCTTTGGTAGTATTGTTCACTCACATTCTGTTGCTGATGAGCCGCAGAAGGCCCAGTGCTTCCTTCAGTTTGATCATTGCCGTCAATCACTTTGGCTGTGATGGAAGTGCTTTTTACCGAGAATCGAGACAAAGAAATGACCTCGAGATTGAGACCCAAAAAACCCGACAAGTGTTGCTCGAGTCGGGACGATTTTTCACGCAATTAAATCAAAGAAAAATTTTTTAATATCTGAAATGATAAATTTTGACGCTTTTACTAATAATTTTTGCCTTTGAGAGCCGGCGGTTCAAATAGGCACGCCGTAGGGGATAAATTGGCATTTCTGCCCGATTTGCATATATAGAAATCATATCATATGTAGCAATTTTAATTGAACAGCTCAAAACTGATATGACACTCGCATATGATTTCGTCATATGAGGCCGTCGTATGTAAGTTCAGCATTTTTCCATGTTTTATGATTTATGTCCTTTATTAGAACGGCCCCCTAGGTTAAATTGGCCTTTAGACCCATAAAGACCGGCAAATTTTCCGAAAAGGTCATTTTTTAACAAAATTTTGTCGAAAATACTGATTAGATTTGAACTTTCATAAAATTGGTTAATTTACGCCAAAATAAGCAAAAAAGCAAAATTTCGCTTTATGGGTTGGGTTGTTTTTTCGCTAAAAGTGAGAAAATTTTAGCGATATCGTGTTTTTTTTCTTCTAAAATGATATTTTAATTAATACCATATTTAGCTATTTTTGAAAGTTTTACTTACATTTAGCGAATCATAAATTTTTTTAGAAAGTATACCCTTAATTTGGGAAAATTTATGTCCATATTTTTGCAATTTTATGTCCATATTTCGCGATTTTTGGTCCATATTTTATGGCCATATTTTGCGATTTTATATCCATATTTTTCCGAGCCCTACTAATAATTTTTTGTAAATGTATATGTTGAACTTTTAATAAATCAATATATAAATTTGAGTTAATTCTTTAATTTAAATTAATTATAATATTTATTTTTGACAAAAAAATCTTCAGAAAATTTCAACCACTTCCCTTCACAAAATTGGTGTTTTGTTTGAAGAATATTAATGCCTCTAAATTTGGTACTTTCTTGTTTTTTGCGATAACACACCAAAATTAAAAAAAAATCAACAATAAAAAGGCGTTCAAATTCACATAATCTAGCGCAATATTTTAGAGGGAAATTAATCCAAAAGTTTCTGATAAAAATTTCGTCAAAAAATTGTGTGAGTTTGCACGCTTTATCCATCCATAATATGTTTATGAAATATGTGACCGATCGAATAAATCTCAATCAAAAATCTGTCAATCTTTCAGCTCTAACAGCCACAAAAACGCATGATGATGGCGATTTTGGCCCCATTTTCAATTTTATAATCTCTCAAAGTATGGCCGTCCTCAAGTTGCTTTCCTGAAACAATTTTCATAAAAAATGGTAATTAAAATTGAGCTTTGCCAGCGAAGATCAGTCTCTGCTGTTTAACCGGAATGCATACAATGTTCTCGATTTTGGCCCTGAGTTCCTCAATGGTGTTACTGGGATGAACACTGAGGATATGCACCTTGCCGGTTATTGCTTGTGCATGGATTTGAATTTGATAGCGATTCTGTCCAAGAAAAAAGAGGAAAATGCAATACAAAATAAATTATGGCCCAAGGAACTGAGAAGAATGGTCATTCATGGAAAGTAAAAACAATTAGAACAAAAAATTCTGCTTTCAATTGAAAATTTAAAAAAAATGTGCAGGAGATGCCTTTGTACGAGTTGCCATTGAACCAAAAACCACCCACCGTTGAATTTGGATGTTCACTAATATGTTTCTCAATTGGTATTGATGACGACGATGTTCCTTGCTGCATTTGCTTCGGTCCATTGATTTGAGCTTCCATTTGATCAATTCGAGTCAAAAGTTTAGCGAATTGGCCAATACAAACTGAAAAATAAATGCGTTTATTTTATGATTATCAAATAAATTTGTTGATTATCAGATTTTGTGAGATGGTCTATTCAGTTTTTTTTTGATACTGAATTTAGCGTTAAAGCAGCAAATTTTCAAAAAAAATTTTTATGATTTTGAAAACAAAAAATTTTTTAAAAATTTGAATGAGCAAAAATATCTGGCATTTTTTATGTCAAAATATCTTTTACTTGAGATACATGAAAATTTACTTGAAATTAAACGTGAAAAATTAGCATCGCCATAATTCCGACCCAAAATTTTTTTTTATTAAATCGGAAGAAAAATAAAATTAAAAAAAAAGAGTTAAACCCTGAAACCATAACCTTGTGATTATGCCAATTTATTTTAAAATTTACTGTATTTTCTGGCCAATTCCTTTTCCAATGCTTCATATTTGTCCGAGCACTTCTTCTGTTCATCCTTCAACTCTTGAATTTGTCCAACGAAAGCTTAAATTAAATTAACATATTTAAAAAAAATAAATAATTCTTTTTAATTATTTACAATTTTTTAATAATTATATTTTTTTATTAATTCTTAATTTTAATTTTCAAATTCTATCGTAATAATTTTCCATTACCGTCCTCCTTTTGCTGCTGTTCCATTTTGGCATCTTTCAATTCTTTGATCTCATCCATCATTTCTTTTTGCTTCAATTCGGCTTTGAGCAGCCTCTGAAAGACAAATTTCACCAAATGCCAGTGGCTTTAGCAGCTAATTAACCAATGGGAAATTCCCAGAAAAACAGGCATTTTTCGGAGAAATTTGGCATGGGCGACCAAAATATAATTGGAATTGGTGTATTTTGGACAAAAACATCGTTCACAACTTTTAGTTGTTTTTTATGATCAGAAAATCCAATGTTGGCATCAATTTCGACTCATGAAATTGGCAAAATTCTTTTTTTTAAAATTAAATCATGAGGCTTTGGTATAGTTCACTGACATTCTGTTGCTGATGAGCCGAAGAAGGCCCAGTGCTTCCAACAGTTTGATCATTGCCATCAATCACTTTGGCTGTGATGGAAATGCTTTTTACCGAGAATTAGGGCCGAGAAATAACTCCGGGACCGAGTTTCTCGAGTCCGGACCCGAATTCGAACAAAATTTTTCCACTTTCTCATTTTTCGTCTCATATGGAAACAAACCGAAAGCTATTCACTCATGCAATAAAAGGTCATTAAACCATTTTTAGACCAAAAATTATATTTTAGGTTTTTTGTTCGAATTCGAGTCCGGGTTTCGAAACTGTTCGAAATGAATACCATATTCGTGATCAGCGAACCAAGAAATGATCCCAGAAAAATAAAAAATAATTTTTTCTCTGTGTGGCGTAAAGTGAAAAAGTACCAAGAAATGACACCGAGATTGAGACACCCAAAAAACCCGAGAAGTGTTGCTCAAGTCGGGACGTTTTTCACGCAATTAAATCGAAGAAAAACAACATTTTATGAAATGATAAATTTTGAAGTTGCTTTTTGTTAAACAGATTGAATTTGAAAAATTATATATTCATTTAATTTTTAGAAAACCCACATTTTTTCGGCGGCCGCCCGCGGCGAATGGCAATTTGTTTTCTCGACGGGTCCGCCATCTCCGCCGCCAGCTTCACTTCGCTGCGCGTCACCACTGTTTGTGGTGACAGAGTTTTAGACAAATTCTGAAAAACAAAAACAAAAATTTTATATTTTTCGACAATAAAAAATTATTATTTTTACTCTTTTTTGGGGCATTGTGATGACACTGTACAATTCGGCAGCGGCAATTGACAGTTTCAAGTGAATTTTTTAAATTCTGACGTTAAGAGAGAAAAAAAAATTATTTTCCGTCCCGCTAATTTTTTTTCTCTCCTTAAAACTCGAAAAAAATAATTTTAAAACAAACACTTTTATTGTGTGAAGCATAGCCGATTTGCTATTGTAAATTTTCGGCTTTTTTGGTACAGTCGCCAAAAATGGTGAGAAAAAAATTTTAAATATTTAACCATTTTTATCGATTTTTTCAGAACTTTGATCAATTTTTTATAACCATTTTTAGCGACTGCACCAAAAAAGGCCAAAAATTACAAGAAAATCGATTATGCTCGAAAACTTATTGTATTATTAAAATAATGCAAATAAATCTTATGTAGAAGTGATTAAAATTTAAAAAAATTATATAAAATGATTTTTTTCTATAAAAATCAAATATTTACTAAAAATTAAGTTGTATGAAATATAGAAAAGTTTTCATAATGTTTGATTTTGAATAAAATTTCAATTTTGCATTTCTAGACAATAAGTAATTGAAAATTTTGCAAAAGATATTTATAAAAATGAACAGAAGAAATGAAGCAAATTATTGACCCCAAACAACGAAAGAAGAGATAGAGAAAGAGAGAGAGAGAGAGAGAGAAAAGAAGGAGAGAGAAAAGGAGAAAGATAAAGTGAGGAAAAGAGTAAGTGAAAAAGAAGGAGCGAGAGAGTGTGAACAACAGTTTAGAGCAAAGTGCCGATCGGAAATTTTTCAAAATAAGAACATCAAGGCCTAAAAATAAGATTTTTGGGTCAAAAATAAGAACATTTTGCAAAATTGCTTTAATCGCTTGTATAACACTTTATTCAATTAATATAGAAACAAATTTCGTATTTTTCGCCTCCCATGATCATTTTTAACAATTTTGGGGAGGAAATACGCAAATCGTACATTTAATGCAATTGGGCTCAAAAAATCAGGTTTTTACGATTTTTTTTTGCGGCGCATTTTTTCAAAGACTTTTTTGGGAACAAGCGGGGCGGAAGGGCGGCGGTGCCGATAGGCGCCGCCGGGAAAATTTTTGAAATAATTTGTTAACAGATTTTGTCCAAAAATTGTCCAAATTTGTGATTGTGAGCCAAATTTTTTAATAAAACAAAGTGTTTTTGGGGTCCGGCGGTGCTGTTAGGCACCGCCGTGGAAAATTTTGAAAATCTAAGTGACATTACACCTTAAAATTACAAATTTTCTGAAGAATTTCAAGAAATAAGAACAAAATAAGAACAATAGCCGAAGTCAGAACATTTCTTATAAATAAGAACAGATCGGCACCCTGGTTTAGAGGAGAGTAAAAGAGCGAGAGGAAGAGATAGATAGATAGAAAGGAAGAAAGATAGGGATAATGCAGAAGAGATAGATAGAAAGGAAGAAAGATAGGGATAATGCAGAAGAGATAGATAGAAAGGAAGAAAGATAGGGATAATGCAGAAGAGATAGATAGAAAGGAAGAAAGATAGGGATAATGCAGAAGAGATAGATAGAAAGGAAGAAAGATAGGGATAATGCAGAAGAGATAGATAGAAAGGAAGAAAGATAGGGATAATGCAGAAGAGATAGATAGAAAGGAAGAAAGATAGGGATAATGCAGAAGAGATAGATAGAAAGGAAGAAAGATAGGGATAATGGAGAGCGATGTTAGGGTTTAGAACCGAAAACCCGGTTTATTTGGGCCCAAAAATATCAAGACGTGTCAATTTATTTTTATTTAAACGAATAAAATTTTGAAATCTTCAATAGAGACTGACAAAGAGCCTTGAAATGTACAAAAAGAATTGTTATAAGGGTGCTGAGTGGTGCTAGTGCGTTTCTTTAAACTGCCACCCTCCTAATTTCAAGAAAATTTTTGGAAAATTTTTGTAAATTTTTGAAAACTTTAAAAATATTTTTAAAATTTTTTGGAATATTATAAAAACTTGGGAAAATAATATATTATAAGTAAATTAATAAAAAAAAAATTATGAACTTTTCAAAGAAAAATCGTTTAATTTCATTTTAATGACTTAAAATTTTAAATTCCTTTTTGGAATTTAAAACCTTGTATAATCTATTAAACATTAGAATAAGGGTCATGGCCAAAAAAATTTAACTTAAAATTTTTATTTGAATACAATTTTTTTTATACTTTGTAAAAATTTAAGTATTAAAATTCTGATAGAAAATAATTAAAGCCATTGAATGATACCATATAGAGTAAAATTATTAATTTCTTGTTACATTTTTTATTTTAGAAATATTCTCTTAGAATTTTCGTTGAAATTTTCATCAAGTTTTTTAAAAAAATTAATTTTTGAAAATTTTTTGAAACTATTTTCATGGATGGCAATTTTAAGAAATGCGCATGGGTGGCAGTTTTAACAAACGCGCAACCCCATTTGGCAATTTTAAGAAATCCGCAACCCCATTTTGGCAATTTTAAGAAATCCGCAACCCCATTTTGGCAGTTTAATGCAATTTTAAGAAATCCGCAACCCCATTTTGGCAATTTAAGAAATCCGCAACCCCATTTTGGCAGTTTTAACAAACGCGCAACCCCATTTTTTGCAATTTAAGAAATCCGCAACCCCATTTTGGCAATTTTAAGAAATCCGCAACCCCATTTTGGCAGTTTTAACAAACGCGCAACCCATTTTGGCAATTTTAAGAAATCCGCAACCCCATTTTGGCAATTTTAAGAAATCCGCAACCCCATTTTGGCAGTTTTAACAAACGCGCAACCCCATTTTGGCAATTTTAAGAAATCCGCAACCCCATTTTGGCAATTTTAAGAAATCCGCAACCCCATTTTGGCAGTTTTAACAAACGCGCAACCCCATTTTGGCAATTTAAGAAATCCGCAACCCCATTTTGGCAGTTTTAACAAAGCGCAACCCCATTTTGGCAATTATAAGAAATCCGCAACCCCATTTTGGCAGTTTTAACAAACGCGCTAGCACGTGCTGAGTCGTTATACTGCAGAGATGCGATCTCAAATTTGAAAATCATCATTTCAGCCATAAAAAATCCCCATTTGCCACTAAAATACCTAAAAAAATCCTCAATTGGCATGAAAAATCCTCATTTTTAACATAAAAAATGCAAACAAAATCAGAATACCGGACCCAAAAATAATCAGATTTGGTGTCGAAAACCAGAACATTTTGCAAAAGTTGCTTTAAATCGCTTGTGTAACAATTTTATGAATTAATATAACATCAAATTTTGTGTTTTTCACCTCTCATTATTGATTTAAACTATTTTGGAGAGTAAATTAGCAAATCCTATAATTCAATGTAATCGTGATTGATAAATCAGATTTTTGACGATTTTTTGTGGCGCATTTTTTGAGAATTTGAGTGTAATTTGTCAACAGATTTTGCCGAAAAATTGTCCAAATTTTATTATTTTAAGCTATTTTTTAAGAAAATAAGGGATTTTTAGGGGTGAAAATCCGCATCATTTTTGGCCCGCTTAATCACTCCATTAAATTCTTTCTCGTAAGAAAGGAGAAATTTTCATTTAGATGAAATTTATTTTTTTGTATAAAATAATCTAAAGGAGAAAAATGTTACGATTTGAAGAAAAAGTTTGAACTTGCCAAATATACCTTATTTTTCAAAAAATCATGAGTTTTTGTCACTTATTTTTTAAAATTTTCAGGCAATTAGAAAACACTTAGAGCTGTCGAATGTTATCAAGATTTCTTAATTTTATTAGTTCTAAGAAAGTTTTAGTCAGAATATTTGATGATCAAAATTGTTTTATGTCTAATGAAAAAGTTTTCGATATAATTATTTAGGTTTTTTATTTTATTGATATCATTCGATTAAACATAAATTCACAAAAATATTTATAATACTTTTTGTCTAACAAATAAATTAAATCATATCATTTTTTAAGGAGTTGTGTGAAGCGTCAAAGAAATAAAAGGGCATTTGTCCTCCAAATTGCCATTGCCATCATCGCAACAATGGTGGCACATTTTAGTTTAATTGGTGTGTTTTTTTTGTTACAAAGAAAGTGAGAATTTGGCCACACTAATGGATTTTTTATTCTTTTTTACTCTAAGAATTGGTCCCTGGTATATAGTATATAGAATAAGGAACGGAAATTTCAAATTAGCGGATCTTGCTGCTGCGGGATTGAAACTCAAATTTTTGCGGCAAGGGATTAACAAGAATTTAGCGAACGCCGATTTTTAAATGAGTGCCAAGCGGAAGTGCCAACCAAAACATATTGATTTTAATTATTATTTTTTCATATTCATATTGGTTTCTTTCTTGATATTCTCATTGCCAAATGCATAATTTAATTTATTATTTTTTAACTTCTTAATTGACAATATTTAATTTTTCTTGGTTTTTTATCCACTCAAATACACTCACATTAATTTTTCTCATGATCTCTACTTCATTTTTAATTTTTGTATTTTCTTGAATTAATATTAGAAAAATAAATGGTGGTGCAGAAATAATTATTATTTTGAGAGAGAATATGAGTTATGACTCGGGACTATTTTTTTTAGGTTTTTCTCTATTTTTTCCTGAGCTCCCTATGGTCAGAAAAATGAAAAACATTTTTTGTTGGTGGGTTGTTAAGCTACTTTTCAAGTTATTTGCAACTTTTCTAGTTTTTAACCTAAAAAATTTGGACCAAAACATCGTTTAAATAAAAAAAAATAATATTTGATCAGGGGATTAACTAATTAAGCTAATTGTAAGTTGTAACAAAACACTTTGGTTTGGAAAGTGCGAGAGTGCCGTTTTCTCGGCTCTCGATTCGACATTACGCCATCAAATTATCTTAAGAATTTAAAAAAATAAAAACAAAATAAGAACAACTCCCCGAAACCAGAACATTTCTTATAAATAAGAACAGATCGGCACCATGTACTAAAGACCAAAAATTTGGCGCCCTGATTTTTTTTTGTTTGACTTATTTGAAAGTTACTACAAAATTTAAGTATTACTCCTTAAAAATTTTAACTTTTTTGAGTTTTCAATTCTTTTATCAATTTATTTTAAACTAATTTATGTGAACGATAAATAATATGTAAAGCGATTGAAAGTGTTGGAAATTGAATAAAAAGAATTATCGAAGGTAAAATTTATTGGAAATTTGGACAATGAATGAATTGGGCAACATCGACGAGTGAATCACACAGACAACAAAGAAAAAAACCGCCGCCCATAATGAGTAAAATAATTGTGCCTAATTAGGGGCCATTAAAATAGTGTCACCAGCCAGCATTAAATAAAATAAACACTGTTCAATTTTTTATTGGCAAGGTCAATTCAATTATCACAATTTGACAAGGAAAAGTGCCAAACTTCATGGGGTTTTTGTATTGTAATTGATTGATCAATTGCTCAAAATGTTTTTCTTCCAATTAATTAATTAATGATTGTCAAACTTTCCTCGGCAAAATTTGTACGCTTTTTGTGTGTTCTCTTCTGCTGTTCACTTCCTTACACTCATTCTCATATTATCATTAGCTGAACTCAAATCATTCGTAAATTCCGATCACTTCAATAATAGATTAATTTATTCTTCCATGTTTTTGTTCCAATTTTTCATCTTGGAAATCTTTAATGAGGATTAAATCCCATCATAAATCATCAAATCAATTTAAAATGTAAAGTTATATTTAACGGCAGGTGGTTAATTTATAGCGAAAAAATATCAAAAAATTTCATTTCGAAAATGCAGAAAACAAACAATTGGAAGGACAAAACGGCACCGAAGAAACTTTTGAATTCGCCGAGTGATCACTGACAGACGAATCGAAGACCGAAAAAAGACATTTTCACACTTCCCCAATCAAATTGTTATATTAAAACTTACAATTAGCTTAATTAATTATCCATTTCAACAAAATATTATCCATTTTTATTAAAATCACTTTTCGCATATTATTTTTGTTAACAAATTTTTTGTCCATTTCCGATCAAAAATTTGCTGGGAAAGTTATCTGACAATTTGTGTTGTGCTTCAGCAGATGGATGGATGGTGGACAAATCATCGCATTTTGAAATGGAAAAACAGAAAATATTGGAATTTGTGAAAGTTGACCAAAAAACTCATTAACAATTCAGAAAAAAAACAAATTTATGTGAATGATAAAATAATGTGTAAAGTGATTGAATGTGTTGGAATTTGAATAAAATGATTTATTGAAGGTAAAACTAATTAGAAAGTCGAAAATTAAATGAATTGGGCAATTAATTGTTATTATGAATGGTGCGGTATGCGTCATAGAACAATTGAGTTCTTTGTTTCTAAGATTTTCCCAATTCAAAGTTATTTTTTGTAAATCATTTTGAAAATTTGGAAGGTGATACTTCAGGGTGTCTTTTTCATTTTTTATTCTTTTTTAATAAGGATTTAATAAAATCGAAAACGAAAAATGATAAAATTTACAAAAAATTTAAAATAAATTAAAAGAATCATGAAAAAATGTTTATCCTAAAAGCTTTAATCCAGTTCAAAAACATTAGACAAAGTCAAGAAAATTTAATTATTGTTCAGGTTCTTAAGGATTAAAAGATTTTCAAAAAGAGATTTAAAGAAATTTTGGATTATTTTTTGAAACGATTACTTTCAACAATTTGCAAGGCAAAAAGCAAAAATGAGATTAAACGAATATTTTGTATCTGATAAGTCTGCAAAATTTAAGAATTTCTTTGAGATTTTAGAAAATTAAGTCCATAAAAATTCAAAAAACAAGGTTTTCGAGAGTTTTTTATCCACAACTTTTTTGAATATAAACAGTTTTTTATTTTGATGCTTTTTGAGTAATGTCATAACTATGAATGGCATTTTTCGGGGCTAAAAATTGCCAAAATTAATTTTTAGGTTGTAAAAAAACACCAAAATATGTGGAAAATAAATAAATAAACTGTGGAGATGAAAATAAAATCAAAATATGATACAACATCAGGAAACACTTGATTATTTTTTGTTCAAATTTTTAAGGATTAAAAGTTCAAAAAAAATATACTTAAAAAATATGGATTATTTTTCGAAACGATTTCTTGCAGTAATCGGTAGTATTATCTTATCCCTTAATCTATTTATGCAAAAACTAGCGGGTGCGTGAACCGTCGGATCTGGGCTTGGGAAAAAGCGCTTCGCGCTTTGGGAGCTTCGCTACCTAGGCTGTTCACGGGGGAAGAGGTACAACCACGGGTGGGAGAGGTACAACTGAAGAGATTTGAAATTTTTAGAAAATTATCAGCGATTTTTAGGCCGCTTTGCGGCCTCAGACGGGCGCTTCGCGCCCGTTTTTTAAATTTGTTGAGCTCCGACGGGCGCTTCGCGCCCGTTTTTTAAATTTGTTGAGTTCTGACGGGAGCTTCGCGCCCGTTTTTTAAATTTGTTGAGCTCTGATTAGAATAGGTACAACATTTATTAGAAGAGGTACAACATTTATTAGAAGAGGTACAACATTTATTAGACGATGTACATAAAGTTTGAAATTTATAATATAGAAAATATTTATTGAAATTGAAAGGAATTAATTTCTCGAAGATTCAAATTAAATAAAACATTTATTCATCAGAAATAATTTAAAATAAATTAATAAAACAATATTAAATTAAATTAAAAAATTAAAACATTTATTCACCAAAGTCATTTAAATAAATTAAAAATTTTTATTTATTATTAATAATACAAAACAAAAATGTGAGGTACAAAGGTGATTAGAAGAGGTACAATCGTGATTAGAAGAGGTACAAAGGTGATGAGAAGAGGTACAAAGGTGATTAGAAGAGGTACAAAAATGCATTATTAATTTTTAAAAATTGTAAAATAATTCTTATTTTTATTAATAAAAAAACTGAAGCTTATTATAATTTAAATTTATTTAAATTGAAATGAAATTAATTTCTCACAAACTCAATTTAAAAAATATATGAAATTCTTCAATTTAAAAAAAAATTAATAAAAGAATTTTTATAAAAAAATAATTTAATTTAAATTAAAAAATTAATTTAAAAAAACAAACACTCTTTTAAATGAATTAAAAACATTGAAAAGTAACCCAAAAAAAAGAAAGAAAAATAATGTACACCGCCCCGGATCCGAACTTCCCCCCCCCCCCCTCAAAATGATGCCTCAGAATCCCCAATCACACAGGGATTCTGAGGTCTGAATTATGTCAAAAGTAAAATCTGATCATGTAATCGTGATCAGCATCCAAAAATACACCTAAAAACATCTTTTTGGAAGATTTTTGGTGAAAAAAATTTTCAACTCAAAAATCCTGGTTCCCCCCTTTGGTCCCGAATCCCAAAATCACTTTTATTTCTATAACAATTTTTAAAAATGTGATAAAAATTTAAAATAAATTTTATCTTATTGAGCAAAAAATTGCGGATTTTTGTAGTATTTTAATTTTCCAGAATGTCTTTTCAGAACTGAGTTATAAAAATTTTTCTGAAAAATCGAAATTTTCCAGAAATTCTGGATTAACTTTTTTCTTTTTAGAGATAGAAATACCAAATAAATCCTATAAAATTCTCCTTATTTTTCGCTATTTTTAAAGCTTTATTTCATGAGAATCGTCCCACAATGAAATGAGCTATGGATTTTCAAATTGTAACCCAAAATCCTGAGGGCCTAAAATTTCCCAAAAAATTAAGTATTTTTAAAAAATTCCAAAAATTCTGAAACGTGAAACAAAGGTCATATTCGTGCTCAGCACCTCAAAATGCCCCAGAAAAATATTTTTCACTCCATTCTTCAACCCAAAAAAAATTTTCGAAAATTTCTAGGGGGCCTAGCTTGAAAAATTTTGAAAATTTTCGAACATCTAGGGCACCATTCGATAGAGCTTCGAAAGCGCTACAATTTTGCCCGAAGATGTTTTTTGGCTAAAACCGACCCCTGAAGAGTTATGCGCCCGGGACTCAAATGTCCCGCTCAGGCCAAAAATTTTTTCTATTTCCGGGAAAAATCCAAAATTTTTTCGAAAAAAATACCAGTCGATAGAGCTCGAAAAACTATGTTTTGGAAGTGGTCTCAGTTTTCCCGGGAAAAATCGGCAAAAAATCCTAAAATTCAAAAACCCGAAAACAGTTTTTTAGGCCTAGCTCGAAAAATTTTGAAAATTTTCGAAAATTTAAAATCGGGAAAAATCGAGCTTTTCAAGCTCTACAATAGTCCCGCTGGCGACCCCCCGCTCAGATCAAACCCTAATGAGTTATTCACCCGGGACTGAACTGGACAAAGTTGGTACTGAAAAAGTCTACGCACCTACAGCCTTCCCTATTAAAGGTAGAGGCCTGGAATTTTTTTTGAATTTTAGTCAACACTTCAACTTAGGTCCCTACCAGCGGAAACTTTTTGATTCGGGTTTTAGGAAAAAAGTTATGGGCCCTAAAATGAGCGAAAAAGTGACAAATCGCTTCTCGGGACTCAGTCGTCCTCGCTGATTTTTTTCCTATAGTTTTCCCGGATACTCCTCAAAAAGTTGTAAGACCCTTCCACCAATTTCAGGGCGCTCCCGGCCTTCGGCCGGGAGATAATGGTTTTAGGGATGAAACTCCTTGTCAATATAACATATATTGAAATAAAATCAAAATATGATACAACATCAGGAAACACTTGATTATTTTTTGTTCAAATTTTTAAGGATTAAAAGTTCAAAAAAAATATACTTAAAAATATGGATTATTTTTCGAAACGATTTCTTGCAGTAATCGGTAGTATTATCTTATCCCTTAATCTATTTATGCAAAAATGGAAGTGAACGAATATTTGCAAAGGGAATAAAAAATAAATCAAAGGCAGATTATACTCTTTATTAGAATCGGATTCTTAAGAAAATATCGGAATTTGTGAAAGCTGACCAAAAAAACTCATTAACAATTAACAAATCAGAAAAAAAACAAATTAATGTGAACGATAAAATAATGTGTTAAGTGATTGAATGTGATGGAATTTGAATAAAAATAATTATTGAAGGTGAAATTAATTGGAAAGTCGAAGAATGAATGAATTGGGTAATTAATTGTTAATTATGAAGGGGTAAGAACTAAAATGCCAACCCTAATTTTGGTCCCTTTGGCAATTTTGGTCTCAGCAGAGTCGCAAACATTTCTTTTAATAACAGAAATCCGTAACCACTAATTACTTTGGTCCAAAAACGCAGTTGTCTGCGTAATCCGTAATCCATAAAATGCATTTATTTTTTATATTTTTTAAAATTTTATTTGATGCCGAATAAAGATCGTCAGAAAATTTAGAATTAATTCGAAAAGAAAAATGCCAGGAAATTTGAAAACTTTTTGTTCAATTTTTAATGAATAAAAGGATTTGTAAAAAAAAGAAGTATAAAAAATATTTTACTCAAAAATGGCACATTCAGAGCTATTCTAGAAAATTTTCAAAATTTTTTTAACCAATTTTCTATAATCTTATTTTTTTTAAGACTTTCTTAAAAGCAAATTGAAAGCTTGGACCGGTCCCAGCGGGGTCGATCAATTTTTTGCAATTGTTCAACATACGCCAAAATATTTTAAAAAAAAGTTTAAGGTTTTGTTTTTGTCATTTTCCAAAAATAAAAATAAATTTTTACCCCAAATGAGAAACTTTGTGGTGAATTTGATTTTAGAAAAAATTCTGAAGAAAGAAATCGCCGAGTGATCACTGACAGACGAATCGAAGACCAAAAAAAACGACACTTTCACACTTCCCCAATCAAATTGTTATATTAAAACTTACAATTAGCTTAATTAATTAATTATCCATTTCAACAAAATATTATCCATTTTTATTAAAATCACTTTTCGCATATTATTTTTGTTCTCCATCTGATGAATGAATGTTAACAAATTTTTTGCCCATTTCCGATCAAAAATTTGCTGGGAAAGTTATTTGACAATTTGTGCTGTGCGATCAGCAGATGGATGGTGGACAAATCATCGCATTTTGCAATGGGAAAACAGAAAATATCGGAATTTGTGAAAGCTGACCAAAAAAAACTCATTAACAATTCAGAAAAAAACAAATTTATATGAACGATAAAATGTGATTGAATTTGTTGGAATTTGAATAAAAAGAATTATTGAAGGTAAAATTAATTGGAAAGTCAAACAAAAAATGAATTGGGTAATTAATTGTTAATTATAAAGGGTGCGGTATGCGTCATAGAACAATTGAGTTCTTTTTTTCTAAGAGTTTCCCAAATTAAAAGCTATTTATTTTGAAAATTTGGAAGGTGATACACAAGGGTGCCTTTTTCATTTTTAATTCTTTTTTTAATAAGGATTTACTAAAATCGAAAAAACGAAAATGATAAAAGTATCTAAATATTTAAAGTAAAAAAATCATGAAAAATGTTTATTTCTAAAAGCTTTAATGCAGGTAAAAATAAGAATCAAGTCAGGAAAATTTTATTATTTTTCAGATTTTAAAGGATTAAAAGATTTTCAAAAAAGAGCATTTAAAGAAATTTGGATTATTTTACGAAACGATTTCTTTCAACATTTGGGGTAATTATTAGAGACCGGAGCAGGACCGGATCCTGCGCAGGATTTTGCAGGATCCCAATCCGCAATCCTGCATTTTTTGGAAAATGCAGGATTTGCAGGATTAATCCGGCCGGATCCGGTCCGGCAAAAGATTTTGAATCGTCATATGGAGCGCGGAGACCCTTTTGACATTCTTTTGATCATTTATTTTAAATTTAAATTATATTTATGCATTTCGCCAATTTTATGTCTTTTATTTTGTTTTGAATTTTCCATTTGTCACAACTTCTTCATCTTCGTTTTATCTCTTCTATCTTTTTAAAAAATGATTTTATATTTTGTCTTCTCTTCACGGCAATAAATTTATAAAAATCTATCGCTTCGGACCCTTTGGATTGAATTAGACTTTTGGTTTAATTGTTTTTAGTCTGCTTTTCCCAGAAGAGCAGTACTTGGCGCTCCTGGTCTACAAACCCTCCCAACTTTTGGAACGGCCAACAAGAAGCACTGATTGAGGATTTTGTTTGGATTTGGAAATGGAAAATCAGAGCAACGCTTCGGTCCATAGCAGATCAGAGCGCGAAGAAAATGGAGAGGACGCCGAACGGAATGCGGAAAACGGCGGAAATGGAGGTTTGGGTGGTGACAACGAGCAGCGACCTATTTTGGAACAGAATTTGGACCGGGTTTTTGATCAACGTCACCCACAGCCGGGACGTCACAATTATAATCTCCGACCCCGCCAAAACAACGTGTTTTATGGCCAAAACCCAGATGAGTCTGCAGACAGTTTTCAGCCACACGGCCAAAACCATCAACCAAATCGAAGACAGCAAGCACCCATTCAAAATCGGGGGTTTTTGGAAAATGTTGGAATGGGAAATCTCCTTTTTGCTCAAAACCAAATCGTAGAACAAGTTGTTGAGAATTCCAATACCGGTATTAGAAATGAAATACAGCATCCAATTGGACTCGAAATTGAGCGATACGGACGCCCGATCGCCAATTCCTCTCCAATCACCAGAATGGGAAGTTCACATAACGAGCCACACAATTCTTTTGAAAACGCGGAGTTTGAAGAGAGAAGAGAATTTCGGGCCAGACAAAATTACGAAAATCCACGCGGATTTCGTGAACAAATTTTTTTCGGAGAACAACAGGAAAGGGCGAATGAATTTGAACAAAACCATTATCCCATCCCGAATTTTGATAGAAGGAATGTATTTGTTGGTGATCCGCACGGAAATCAGCAAATTTTTGGGAATTTAGGAAGGAATGTGGAACGAAATTTTGGACATTTTGAAAATTTTTCCGGATTTGCACGAGACGTAAACCGAAATGTGAATGTTGTAGAACCGAGAATGGAACAAATTCGAGGCCCGCACAGAGATCGAAACCTGTACGAGGAACGGCATTTCATGCCAATTCCCGTGCCAAATATGAGGCAAATCGATGGACAAAATCAAAATTTGGCTTTTCGACAAGTGCAGGGACAAAATTTTCAACGAAACATGGCGAGAGCGGTGCCATACACCGAAGGAATTCCTGATATTATTCTTGAACTTCACAAAGTCACACTTTCAAATCAGTACGCAAATGTCCTTAGAGAAATTCCTACTCTTTTTGGCACTGAAGGAAGGGACAAAATCAACGATTTTTTCACCACTCTTGAATTGTGTACAGGCGATTGGAGACCCGAGAAAAAGTTGGAAATTTTGAAAGCAAAGCTAAAAGGAAAGGCATCCAAAGCATTGAATATGTCCCTACGAAAATTTGACTCCCAAGTGCCATTCGAAATCCTTAAAAGGGAAATTAAGACCATTTTACGGGAAACGGATTATAAGGAGGCTAGCGCATTTACGGAACTGACGCAGTTTGGAAAGCAGAAAGTTGGTGAGGACATTGTGAAATTTGGTGAGCGGATTCAGCGGCTGATTCGACGAATTATTGATGGTTGCAAATCGATTGAGTTTAATTGAGTCGAAAAGAAATGCAAACAACCAACCAGCAAACCAAAATTATAGAGAAACAAACACACAGTTTGAACATCCGCAAAATCAGTTCAACCAAAAACAATTTTTCCGAAACCAAAATTTTGAGCCAAAACCTCAATACACTCAAAATCGATTTTTTGAAAAGCAAAATTCCAACAGCCAAAATTTCACTGATAGACAGCAGCCAAACACAAACATGAACAGAAACTCCGACTGGAACCAAGGCGGTTATCAAAAGCGGAACCAAAATTCCCAAAACCAACAAAATTTGCCAACCGTCGACAAACAAACTCAAAGTGTTCCGAATCAACTTCAAATCCAACCATTTTCTGGTACCCGAACTAATGCAAATATGATTGCGATCACGGAAAAGCGCGAAAACGAATGCGAAGATGTAGTTTTGTGCAACAACCTTTCGCTAAGAGAAATTCCAGAGTTTGAGAAATTTTTCAATTCCTTATCTACTCACGCATCCAAATTTCCATCAGAAAAACCTGCAGAACCAGAAATCTCTGAATGTCTTAAATTGACACTGAAAGTGGAAGGGCAAAACGCAAAAACTTTGGGAGACTCGGGTGCCGAAACGAACATTGTCAATCCCGAATTTCTTTATAATTTGGCGAAAAAACTGAAGTTGGATTTGATGGATTGGGGCTTTAACCCAAACAGTGGGTCTGCGAAAATGCCGTTCGATGTTATTTCATTTTCGGGGTCGAGCGTTACAATTATTGGAGTCGTAAATATACCAGTTGAAACCACACATTATAAGACAAGTGTTCCCTGCTTGATCTCGAAGGAAAGATTTAATTTTGATTTGGTTTTGGGCACAAGCGCATTGGAAACGCTCGGTTTTTACATCGGGAATTCAATCACAAATGAAATTACTCAATTTACGTCAAAGGACCCAAAAGTTGAGCCTTCCCCACAGTTAAATTCAGTCAAAATTTCTGCATTTACTGTTAAAACTCCAAAAATTGGGCCTGTTGAAATAAAGCATAAAGAAAAGAAGTGTAATCAGCCAACCGAAAAGAATCAGTTCCAAATTCAAACCAAAAATGTCCGATCACTTAAAAAATGTGACGAAAAATTACCGACCAAAAATCTCTATGAATCGATTCCAAAGAATGTGTTTCCTCAAATTCGTATTTTTGTCAATTCAAAATACAAAAAGTGCCTTTCAAATCAGGATAAAGCATTCAGAAACTCCGATTGTTCCTCAAAAAACCTGCCAAAACCGAAGGATATTTGTCATATTTCAGGACCAGAAAACCAAGTCGCCAAAAATCCATTTAGGACGGCTTATATCATTTCAAAACCGCAAAACTTAATGTCTATTCAATTGCCTCCTTCACAAAGTGATGAATTACATTCGAATCCAATTCATGGACGAACCTTTGATGTTGGCCGATAATGATGTTGCAACCGAAAACCCGTCTCCTATCCATGAAATTATTGCCTGAATATTCCCGACAAAATTGGTTTTCCCTTAATTTCCTCTCCTTTTGTGTTAATTTTGCCACATATGACTTAAATAATTGGCAAATAAATTTATTATACAATTTATTTTGATTTTCGATCTGCCCAAAACTTAAAAAATCCCCAATTTCCTTCCCTTGCCTGTTTTCCTTCAAATTCCCCCCCCCCTTTTCCCCGTTTTTCTTTTCTTAAGCTTCGCAGACCAAGCACCACCTCTCGACAACAAATTCGGCGAGGACGCCTCTTCGGTTGCTGCGGGGGGAGGACAACGCTCGACGACGCTTCGCAGGAGCTCAGCTGGTCGGAGCGGGAGACGTCATATGGAGCGCGGAGACCCTTTTGACATTCTTTTGATCATTTATTTTAAATTTAAATTATATTTATGCATTTCGCCAATTTTATGTCTTTTATTTTGTTTTGAATTTTCCATTTGTCACAACTTCTTCATCTTCGTTTTATCTCTTCTATCTTTTTAAAAAATGATTTTATATTTTGTCTTCTCTTCACGGCAATAAATTTATAAAAATCTATCGCTTCGGACCCTTTGGATTGAATTAGACTTTTGGTTTAATTGTTTTTAGTCTGCTTTTCCCAGAAGAGCAGTACTGAATTCCAATCCTGCAACAGGATCCGCAAATTTGAAATTTCCGGTCTCTAGTAATTATCCCTCAATCTATTTATGCAAAAGTGGAAGTAAACGAATGTTTCCGGGAATAAAAAATAAATCAAAGTCAGATTCCTCTTTATTAGAATTGGATTCATTTCTTAGGCAGTTTTTTCTGCGGCTTTTTTCAATTTTTAATCAATGTTTGCGCGACTTTTAAATTGAAATATATAATTTTAACTTTGGAAAAAGCGCATAAAACTCAGGAAATTTTTATCATCCTATCCATTCATACTTCCCAAATTAGTCACCAATTTTGGTCCAATATACAACTCAAGATGGGCCACATATTTTTGCAACAAATCTTCCTTTACAAATTCCGATATTTTCTGTTTTTCAATTGCAAAATGCGATGAATTGTCCACCATCCATCTGCTGATCGAACAGCACAAATTGTCAGATAACTTTCCCAGCAAATTTTTTGATCAGAATAGGCAAAAATTTTGTTAACATTCATTCATCAGATGGAGAACAAAAATAATATGCGAAAAGTGATTTTAATAAAAATGGATAATATTTTGTTGAAATGGATAATTAATTAATTAAGCTAATTGTAAGTTTTAATATAACAATTTGATTGGGGAAGTGTGAAAGTGTCGTTTTTTTTGGTCTTCGATTCGTCTGTCAGTGATCACTCGGCGATTTCTTTCTTCAGAATTTTTTCTAAAATCAAATTCGCCACAAAGTAAATATGACTTTGCTTTTGAATGTGATTTAATGATTTATGATGGGATTTAGTCCTCATTTTTGGGCTTTTTGAATGGTGCCCGATTTTCTTCTAAAATGTCCCTTCCCAAATTTATTCATGATTAGTGCCGTAAAGGAAAGATTTACGATATGAAAAATTCGGAACAAAAAGGAGGAGTAATAAATTAAGCCATCATTGAAGTGATCGGAATATACAAATGATATAAGTGAAGCTAATGATAATAATGAGAATGAGTGTAAGGAAGTGAACAGAAGAGAAAACACACAAAAAGCGTACAAATTATGCCAAGGAAAATACGGCGATTATTAATTAATTACACACAGAATTCTAAATACTTAGTTATTTGTTAACCAGGCTTTTCAAAAATGCAAAAAAGAATTACTTTTTTTGTCTGCCATTCACTCGTCGGTGGTGGACGCTTTGGCCAATTAAAAGCTATGGATAAAAATGTTCGAAAACCCGGGTTTTTATCATATGGACTTAATTTTAAAAATTTAAAAGAAATTTCTTAAATTTTGTAGGCTTACCAGCAAAAAACTTATTTGAAAATGTTTTTTTTTAATTAATCAGTATTACATAGAATATTTTTTATTAATGCCGTAAAGTGCCAAGAATATTTTTTAGTATTAATTAATGCCGTAAAGTGCCAAGTTTTAGAAAAATTTAATAATGTCATAAGTTTTGAAGTGATTTTATTTATACACAATTTCCTCGAGATGAATATTTAAATCCTTTTATAATTGAAAAGACTAAAGCTTATTGCAATTCATCGTTTGATCAACAAATATTCAGACAATTTTTGGCAAATAATTTGTTTCATTCGCTTTCGCCAATAAATTTATCACAAAACATTCCAAAATTCAAAATTGGCCTTTTACTAATAATTCAATTTACTGATTATCTTCGTTGATTGTGTGATTCAAATATTTTTAAATATTATGCTAAATTTTGGAGTCTGGGGCCAATCACAATTACGAACGACAAAACCCCAAACGCCAAAATTTAGTTAAATCATTAAATAAAATATTTGAATGAAGCTAAATCCTTGAAAGTTAGGCGGAAAGCGATGGAAAAAGAAGTGATCTTGGACTAACTTTGAGCGCTTTTACACGACTTTTCGGCTTTGAAGATTTTGCCATTGTTCGCCATTTATGCCATTTTATTTTTGGCCACAATTTCGCTATTTTTGTTCATTTACACATCAAAAATGTTTTAAATATCTTCTCCGGTCGATTTGTTCTGGGAACACATGAACATTGTCATTGGGCTTTGAATTTTGTCTTTAATTTTTTAGACGATGAATAATTGGATTCTAATGGTTTTTCATTTGCCAAATAATTTCAAATAAAAATATAAATGTATTTTTGTATATATTTAAATGCACATATTTTCAATTTCTGTGCATATAATTGTCAACCCTAATGCTGATTTTGTTAAAAAATTTTCTTCAAAATTCATTAAAATATTTTGTCCAAATCGATTTAAATGCACGGAATGGCCATTTGTTGGCCGTCGCTCGCCTTTAATTTCAAATCTGCTGGCTTTTAATTTTTAATTATTGAACGGCTTTTGTGTTCACCAGCAGTCGCTGCTGACTTGGGCTGGGATTTTTGTTTATTTAAATATTTTTTCTTCAGATTTATTTTGATATGAAATTCACGAAAAACATATTTTTTAGCTAAAAATGTATCCAAAACATAAAAAATATTTAATATTTAATTTTTATCAAAAATTTTTTGTCTCTTTATCAATATTTTGGTAAATATTTTGGCAATTTTGAAATTTTGCTTATTTTTTGTGCAAATCTCTACTGCCATAGACCCCGCGGAATGTCATTAGCCAGCGCCACAATTGTGTTCATTTTCATTTTTCACAGTATTTTGGCAAATTTTCTATTTAAATTCTTTTGGTTTTATTCATATATTTTATTTGAATAGAATTAATATTAATTGATTATTTCATTACGCATTGTTTTTTATTGTATTCTGTTGTATTTGACCTGTTTTGCCCACATAATTTCATTAATTATTAATGTATGTTTTTTATATTGGCTGTGTTCTCTCAATTGTTTGTCAAAATCGTAGTTTCGAATTAAACATGGAATTTTTTAATTATAGCGATTTCATAAAAATTTAAAAGGACGCAATCGTCGAAGAACCCTCAGTTTTCAAAAAATTTCACTAGTGCAGAAATGGCTAGTTTTTAAAACATTTTGTTAAAAAATTAAATTCGGATTTTGGCAAAACCTGTTAACAAATAACACTAATAAATAAGTGTTTAGAGTAATTAGCAATGTACACTCATTGTCAGCTGGATGGGGGTCAGCACAGGTCATCCACAAACATCTCATCCACGGACCACTCATCCACCGACAACTCATCTACACGACAACCCATCCACAAGCCAACTCATCCACGGGCAACTCCTCTGAAATTTTCAAATATTCTCTGATTAGGATTAAGGATTAAAAACTTGAAATATTTGGGTAATTTTTTTAGAGTTTTGATTTTTTTTTTATCAGATTTTCTGATTAGGCTTAATTATAATTTGGTAGTAGAAATATGATAACATAAACCGAATCTCTATTTATATACTAGAGCCCGGACGGGCCCGGGCGCCCGCCGGGCTTTTGCCGGGCCGCCCGGGACGCCCGGTAAAACGGGCTTTTTTTGACCGGGCGGCCCGGGCCCGGCCAATTGCCGAAGCCCGAGCCCGGTCATTTTTCTTTCAACCGAAAAAAGACCCCAAAATCCATACGTAATTGAGTAACATTTTCATAACTTTTTTTTATCAAAAAAATTTAATTAATCCTTCCATTTCTTACGTATTTATTTTAATACTTGAGTGTATATCTTCGTGAGAAATTATTTTATGAGAAGACCATTAGAATTTTGGTTAGTAATCAAAAATTTGAGAAAATTACCCAAATACTTCAAATTTTTAATCCTTAATCCTAATCAGAAAATATTTGAAAATTTCTTTTTGTGGATGAGTTGTCCGTGGATGAGTTGCCTTGTGGATTGGTTGTCGTGTGGATGAGTTGTCTGTGGATGAGTGGTCCGTGGATGAGATGTCTGTGGATGACATGTACCCGCGCCGCTGGATGATGTTCTTTGTATTGTAATTTGATTGGTCAATTAAGCAAGAATATTTTTTACTCCAATTAATTAATTAATAATCTCCATATTTCCAACTGTATAATTTGTACGCTTTTTGTAACGTCTCTTCTGATCATTTCCTTACACCCATTATCATTATTATCATTAGTTTCACTCACATCATTCGTTTATTGTCAACACTTCAAACAATGTGTTAATTTAAAATAAATTAAATCATTAGTACCTAATTTAACATATAATCACAGCAATAAACATATTTATTATAAAAATTCTTTGAATAAATTTTGAACTCGGATCACTAAAAAATCGCCGAGTGATCACTGACGGACGAAACGAAGACCGAACAACGACGCTTTCAAACTTCCCAAATCAAATTGTTTTGTTACAACTTACAATTAGCTTAAGTAATTATCCATTTCATCAAAATTTCATACAAATTACTTTATATCTTATTTTTGTCCTCCCTTTTAAATTATGTTTAATTGAAAAGTCGCGCAAACATATTATTACAAATTGAAAAAAGTGATGCGAAATTAATTAATTAATTATATAATTTAAGAAAATGTTTGGATCAGCAGAGGAAAATAAAAATTTTTTTGTTTCTTTTCCGTTTGAGCAATTAAATTTTTTCCGTTTTCTGAAGGAAAATTATTAGGTCGTTTTATGGCATTTCGTTCACTATTTCACATTTTCAAAGAATTTTAATCATCATCAAATTTTATTTCAATATATTGGTGAATATTAATGTATATTTTGTTCGTTTTTTGTTTTTGTCATCCTAAAACAAAGCATTTTATTACATTGTAAAAAAATTTCTAAATTTTAAAATTCGAAAAATACCAAAATATTTATTAAATAATCCCAATAAATTGAAATAAATATTTTTCCAAACCCCATAAAAACAATATTTTTATTGACAAAATGTAAAAAATTTTGCTGACTAATAAATTTAATAAATCTGAAGAAATTTTGGAAAATTTGCCCTCAAATTGGAAAGATTAATGTGAATATTTTTCATTTTAATGCACATATTTTGCTATTATGTACATATAATTGTGCGCCCTACTGCTGATTTTATTAAACTTTTTCTTAAAATTCATTATAATAAATTGCCCAAATCGATTTAAATGCACGGAATGGCAATTTGTTGGCCATCATTCGCTTCTCCATTTCAATATCTGTTGACTTTAGCAGTTCGCTGCTGACTTGTGCTGGGATTTTGGTTTATTTAAATATTTTTCGCAGATATATATATATATATATTTTTGAGAAATGCATGAAAATTTAATTTTTAGCCGAAAAAGTTTTTCATATTTTAACATCGACATAAATAAAATGTAATTAAATATTTTGATATATTTACGAAATATTTTAAATCTTTTTATCGTTTTAGCATTATTAACTTTTATCAATATTTTGACTTTTTTTGGCAATCAAAATTATGAAAAAAGTGTGCTGCTAAAGGGCAGGCACAAAATGAAACGACATTTATGGAAAATATGAGGAAAGATTTTTGTACACTTTTGCAGTTTATTGGTACCACAGGGGGCGGAAGCGAAGCGGGCCAGTTGCGTCTGAGCCAAGTTTATAGCATCATAACTTTTTTCGTTGTTGACCAAATCTAACAAAGTTGGTATCATTCGAAAGCTATTAACAAGCTCTATCGGCTTCCCAAAAATCACAATGATATATCGACATGTAAAAAAAAGTTAGAAATTAAAATATGCAAAAATTCTGATTTTTTTTTTGGTTTTATTGTTGCAACTTTTTTAAAAATTGTTTAATCACTTAGAAATAGCTTATCAAAAGCTTCTAAACATGTAGAGCTTTCGAATGATACCAAATTTATAAAATTTGACCAACAAAGAAAAAAGTTATGATGTTTATGCTTGGCTCAGACGCAACTGACCCCTACCGGGCGGAAGGGCTTTTGATTTTTGATTTTTTCTTAACTGTTATTGAAATAGCTTTTTGTCCATAACTTTATGAAACTCATTGCTTTTTCTTAAAACTTTAAAATTTAATAGATTATACAAGGATTTCAAATTCTAAAAACAAATTAATTTCGTTCCATCAGAAAAGGTTGTAAAGCATTATGCTTTTTCCATGGTCATGCAATTTGCAATTATTTATAGTCGTTTAATAATTTTAAATATTTTAGATTGAAATTAGCAAAACTAATTTTTATAATGGATATAACTAAGAATTGTTTATTTTACTTTAGAATTTCCAAAAATGCGTTGTGTTTCAAAAAAATTATGGATAAAAAATTCGAATTTATGACTTTTGAAAATTTTATAATCATAACTTTTTATATTCTTTTAAAAAATTTTATAAATTAATATTCTCAAATGCATTTATATTTGTTACTTTTTTTCCATACCCCTTGGCGGAATTGTGAAGAAAAACTGGAAAAATACCATTAATAAATTAATAATGCATAATTGCGTGTGACAAAAAAATTAACAGCCTAAGGTTAACAGATTTGTCATGCCATGGCATTTATTGTGTTGCATCGCGAATATCCCAAGCTTTCTATTGTTTTATCATTAGGCAATTGATCAACGATTACTCACAATCAATCCCACCGTATCATTTCTACTCGAGATTTCTTAGAAATATCCAAAAATCGCTGAAAAAATTTCAATATTTCTTTTCAAGATTTTCTTGGAATTTAAACTGAGTTCCTACGGTCTCAAAAAGTTATGGACAACTCTGAACATTTTTGTCTTTAATGAGGACTAAATCCCATCATAAATGATTAAATCAATTATGTTTCATCGTCGAAAATACAGAAAACAACGACTGAAAGAATAAAACAGCACCAAAGAAACTTTGTGCGATTTTGACTTTCGCCAATAATTCGATCAAAAAGTGCCAAAATGCAAAAATTAGCCTTTTAGTGATGGTGCCGTTTTGTTCTTACATTGTTGAAGCACAGCACAAATTGTCAGATAACTTTCCCAGCAAATTTTTGATCGGAAATGGACAAAAAATTTGTTAACAAAAATAATATGTGTAAAGTGATTTGAATAAATAAAAATGGATAATATTTTGTTGAAATGGATAATTAATTAATTAGCTAATGTGTGAGTTGTAAAATAACACTTTGATTAGGGAAGTGTGAAAGTGTCGTTTTTTTGGTCTTCGATTCGTCTGTCAGTGATCACTCGGCGATTTCATTCTTCAGAATTTCTTCTAAATCAAATTCACCACAAAGTTTCTTCGGTGCCGTTTTGTTCTTCAAATTGTTTGTTTTGCGCATTTTCGAAATGAATCTTTTTTTTATTTATTTCATTATAAATTAACCATCTGCTGCCGTTAAATATAACCATTTGAAATTGATTTGATGATTTATGATGGGATTTAATCCTCATTAAAGACTTCCAAAATGAAAAATTGGAACAAAAAGATGGAAGAATAAATTAATCTATTATTGAAGTGATCGGAATTTACCAATGATTTGAGTTCAGCTAATGATAATATGAGAATGAGTGTAAGGGAGTGATCAGAAGTGAACTCACAAAAAGTGTATAAATTATGCGGGGAAAATCTGACGATAATTAATTAATTAATTGGGTGAAAAAATTGCATAATTGATCAAACAATGTCAAAATTTTGATAATCGAATTAATTTTGGCAACAAAAATTTGAACAGTGCTAAATAAAAAATTGGAAAAACAAGGCATATAAAAATCGGCAAGCGTACGAAAAGCAGAAAAAATGTGCCAAAAAGTTAATTAAATTTTTGGTCATTATGGCGGCGGCTTTTTCCTTTGAAAGCGGCGGTTTTTTTCTTTTTGTCTGTGATAATCGTCGGTGGCGGACGCCTTGGCCAACTTCAATAAAATTGATGACAAATCTCTCCTGTGCCAAAAAATGTTCAAATGATTTAATCCATGCCCACCATCTCAACTTCTCTGACCCTGAATATTGCTAATTTATGAGTTAATGACAATTTTTCTATTTCTTTTTTGTTAAAGGCCACAAAAACTTAAGATTTTTAAAAACTCTCAAAATATATAAATTGTCATTTGTAAAAATATATATTCTTCTACCTTTTTTACAACCACAATGTATATATATTTCATAGACTTAAGAGCATTAGTTTCTATTGTAAGGCGTCCACCACCGACGAGTGAATGGCAGACAAAAAGAAATTAATTCTTTTTGGTATTTTTGCAAAGCCTGGTTAACAAATACCAAAGTATTTAGAATTCTGTGTGTAATTAATTAATAATCGCCGTATTCTCCTCGGCATAATTTGTACGCTTTTTGACTTTTTGTGTGTTTCTGATCACTTCCTTACACTTATTCTCATTTTTATCATTAGCTTAATTTACATAATTCGTATATTCCGATCACTTCACTTAATGTATAAATTTATTATTCATCCCTTTTTTCCAAATTTTTCGTATCGGAAATCTTTAATGAGTACTAAATCCCATCATAAATCATTAAATCAATTTTCAAATGCAAAGTTATATTTAACGTCCGGTGGTTCATTTAATGCAAAATAAATGCCAAAAAGTTTCATATCGAAAATGCAGTAAACAAACAATTGGGAGGAACAAAACGGCACCGAAGAAATTTTGTGGCGAATTTGATTTTAGAAAAAATTCTGAAGAATGAAATCGCCGAGTGATCACTGACAGACGAATTGAAAACCAAAAAAAACGACACTTTCACACTTCCCCAATCAAATTGTTCTGATTACAACTCACAATTAGCTTAATTAATTAATTATCCATTTCATCAAATTATTAATCCATTTTTATTCAAATCAATTTCACATATTATTTTTGTTCTCCCTCTGATGAATGAATGTTAACAAATTTTTTGCACATTTCCGATCAAAAATTTGCTGGGAAAATAAGCTGACAATTTGTGCTGTGCGATCATCAGATGGATGTGGACAAATCATCGCATTTTGCAATGGAAAAACAGAAAATATCGGAATTTGTGAAAGCTGACCAAAAAAACTCATTAACAATTCAGCAAAAACAAATTAATGTGAACGATAAAATAATGTGTAAAGTGATTGAAAGTGTTGGAATTTGAATAAAAAGAATTATTGAAGGTAAAATTAATTGGAAAGTCGAACAATGAATGAATTGGGCAATTAATTAGGTATGCGTTATTAGACAATTAAGTTCTTTTTTTCTAAGATTTTCCCAAATCAAAAGCTAATTTTTATGAAGTATTTTGAAAATTTGGAAGATGTTACTTAAGGGTGCCTTTTTTATTTTTTATTCTTTTTTTTTTTAAAAGGATTTACAAAATCGAAAACAAAATGATAAAAGGGTCAAAAAAGTTTAAAGTAAAAAAATGATGAAAAAATGTTAATCATAAAAGCGTCAAAACGTCAGGAAATTTATTATTTGTTCAGATTTTAAAGAATTGAAAGATTTTCAAAAAGAGCATTTAAAGAAATTTTGATTATTTTTTGAAGCGATTTCTTTCAACAATTGGCTATATTATCCTTCACTCAGTTGATTAAACAATTCGGCTGATGGACAACTCAGCCGTACTATAGAAAAATTACAAAAAAGCCTCATAAACCATAGACCGACTCCTCATTATTGTAATCAGATAGGCTATATTCAAGTTTTTGATATAAATTGAAAATTTTTAAAATTTGTGCTTGATAAGCCTACAAAATTAAAAAAACTACTTTGAGGTCTTAGAAAATTATGCCAAAAAGACTAAAAAAAAAAACCGGGTTTTCGAACATTTTGATCCATAATTTTTCTGAATATAAGCAGTTTTTTAATCTAATGCTTTTTGAGTAATGTCCATAACTAAGGATAGTATTTTCGTGGATAAAAACTGCCGTTTTCAACAAATTAAGCCAAACGTTGTTGAGATTTTTAAATTTTTGACATCAAAAATCCTGTCAAGAAAATAAATAAATAAATTTTGGACAATAATCCAAATTCATGATTTGACTAAACTTGCGAGCCCTGTTTTTAATTTATTTAGGTTTTTAGGTTAACAATCGTCCCGAGTCATAAATAACATCATTCTTTCTCAAAACAATAATATTTCTGCACCACCATTTCTTTTTCCAATATTAATTCAATAAAATACAAAAAAGTTAAAAGGAATTTGAGATCATGAGAAAATTAATGTGAGTGTATTTGAATGGTAAAAAAACAAGAAAAATTAAATATCCTAATTAGGAAATTAAAAATAATAAATTAAATAGGCAGGCATTTGGAAATGAGAATATCAAGAAAGAAACCAATATGAATATGAAAAAAAATAATTAAAATCAATATGTTTTGGTTGGCACTTCCGCTTGGCATTCATTTAAAACCAAAAAAGATCGGCATTCGCTGTTTTCAAATAAATAAATTTAAAATTAATCCATTGCCGCAAAAATTTGAGTTTCAATCCCGCAGTAAAATCCGCTAATTTGAAATTTCCAGGCCCTATTCTATACTATATACCAGGGAACGATCCTTAGAAAAAAAAATAGAAAATCGATTAGTGTGGCCAAAATATATTTTTCCTATCAGTATTTTCTACATTAGTGGACACAAACACATGTACTTAAAATATTTTGGCGAAATCTTCGGTTTTCGGAAAAGAAACCTAGAGAATTTCCGTCAACGATGTTGCTGTTTTTTAATAGAAAAACTGATCTTTTTATTAATTTTTGAAAATGATTTTTCATTATTTTTGATCAATTAGACTTTTATTTACTTTTATAGCAGTGCGCCATGTAGCAGAAGTTCGAATATGACACGCAGAGGTGGATTTCATTTCGAAAATACATCTTTTGGGCGACCTTGCCGTGCATGGCACCTGTTGTTGTGTATTGGATAAAAGCAGCAACACAAACAAATTTTAGGATTTTGAGAATCACTTAATTCCATGGGGAGTTATTTTGCCCAAAAAACCGGGCATTTGTCAGGGTTTTTCGGTCATTAAAATGGAGTATATTTTTAACAGAAATATTTCGTTATTCTATTAATTAGCTATTTTTATAAAGTTTTATTTGAACTTTAAATTTCTTAAAAAACCCAAATCATGGGTGGGTTCCCGATTCTAAAATGTCACTCTGGATCAGGACCATTACACCGATATCGGAATTCAAGGCTAGAAACTGGGTTTTAAATGTCGCTAATCCAATCCGGCTGATTTCAATTCCGAATCCATAATTTTTTCAGCAAAATTCCAGTCTCGAATATCATCCCTACCTTGTTCTTTGGCATTTGGACGCATTTGACACGACCGCACGGGCAATTCTTTTTTTTGCCAAAATTTTGCACTCATCCTCGCTGAGCTTCTTCTGCAAAAAATTAATAAATTAAACGATTTTAGGCAGTCTTTTTTTGTTGCTTTTTATTTAATTATTAAAGTAAGAAACAATATTTAACAACAATTTATTTAATTTTGTCATTTTAATTCATTGTTTTGTTTTGCTGAAAATTTAAAAAATCTCATTGAAAATTTAATTATCTTTCTAAAGAAGGAAAAAAAAAACATACATATATATATATATATATATTTTTATTATTTTTGGGTTCACTTTCATTGATATCTATTCTAATCTATGATTTTTCCTGATGGTTTCTCTTTTTTCCATTTATTTATTTAGATACATTTTATTGTCCCATTTTATGTTTTACCGTCTCGTTTGCGAATTCTGGCCGATTGTTAGGGTTTTCAGTGTCTAAATGTGTTGAAATATATTTAATTATTATTATTATTCTTTTAATATTTCAAATCACATATTTTACAAAAAATAAAGTTAAGCATTTTGCAAATTTCAAACTACGGTTGCAATTACTTTCACTTCATGACAAATGCGGCACGCAACATAAGGAAAATGTTGTCCACAACAAGAACACTGCCAAATGTAGATTCTTTCCAATACATTTGCCTTCACTAAAATGAACATTATTTTAATATTTTCTACATCATTTCTCTTATCCATTATGATTATAACTATTTGGAAAAACGGGGCAGGAATTTTGGAAAAACCGAAGCCACGACATGGGTAATTCAACCTGCTGGCCCCTCGGATCGGGAGACTGTGACGACCAAACGGGATTTTGTAAAAAAAAAAATAAAATAAAAAAATAACTTAATTCTTTATTCAGATTAACTTAAAATTAAACTTTTCTATTTTGTAAAACTATATGGTAAGGAAGGCGCGACACAAATTCGGCCTGGCGAGTTCAGGCACAACCTTTTTTCATTTTTTTTTGTTTTTTTTTCTGACCAGGTCCGATAATATCCTGATATAATTTGACTTTATTTTTTTTTGGGAGTATTAACATGCATTATGGAATAATCTTCATCTTTTGAATTCTGAATGATATTCTAAATTGATTTACTCTGTTACTTTGCAGCCTGCTGATGCCGTCCAACCACAGTCACACATTCGTTCGACTTTGGCTGTTTTACAGTCCTTTCAATTAAATTAATTATTATTATTATTATTATTATCATGCTTATGCATATAATTATGGTACCTTTTCACATAGTTCTGTCCTTCATTCACAAAAACCCTTCTTCATTTCTGTGTAATCGCACATGCACGTAAATGATCGCCGTGCCACTTTTTACATTTTGATGGGGTCTCAAGATTTCTATGGGTTTTGCCGTGAACAAAACACATTTTGTCCCAATAATCTTTTCAGGCAGCAGGCGTAGTCGGCTCCTTAAAACCATTTTTACATAAAATCAAATAATTTATCAAAAAATTTTAATGGTATTGGTCCTTGAAAAAAAAATTAAAAGGAGGAGATGCCACGCCCACGTTCGTTTTCAAAATTTTGATAAAGCAAAGTTAAGGCGGGACAAATTTTTGAAAATTGTATTTGTTTTGTTATAGGATTTTGTTCAAAAATGTACAAATTTTGAGTTTTGTCTTTTGAATTCATTTTTAAAAAATTACGCGCAATTTTGGGTTTCGCACCTAAAATAAATAAAAAATGCTAATTAATGCTGAAAAAACAGGAAAAGTTGTTTGCCATAAAATGCGTAACCCGTAATTTCGTCCAGTCCTGTACTGGAGTCCGAAATTTAGAACTCCAATCCCCTCAGCGGAACCGGCTAATTCGAGTTTGTAAGGGTCCCACAGAATGTATATTTCAAACGCTCAAGACAAAACAAAGCATTTATATAATTAAATTAAAATTTTTCTCGTCGGCCTTTCTCATTTACGGTGAGGGTCGAATGGGCGCCGACCAAATGGGCGCCAGCTTTGTTTTTAGGGTATAACTCCTTTCATAGTTGTCCGAATTGAATGAATTTCATATCATTCGATAGCCCTAATTGTTTTCTATTTGCATACAAAATCTCGAAAAACTTGGTTAAGCTTCCAAAAAGCTACGACTAAAATGGTTTGGAAAACCAGTTTTTTGGAGTTTGTTGAATCTAACTTTTTTAAAATTTAACTAAATTTTTCGAAAATTCTTAAGCAAATAGATTACACTTAAGACTATCGAATGATAATTAAATTATTAAATTCGATGAACTGTGAAGGGAGTTATACTCCAAAAACCGGGCTGGCGCCCATTTGGTCGGCGCCCATTCGACCTGGTCCGCTCATTTACGGATCATTTTGTCGCAAAATTAAAAAAAAAATTCTTTCTAATTTAATAATTACATCGGCGCGGCACTTCCACTCGAAGTCGCTAGCACAACAGTTGTCCCATGCTTTGTATGTGGTTAGCGGCACGCACTTTCCTCTGCCACAAGGACAATATTGGGAACACGCTCGCACATTTGTCTGGCGGCGAAAGGTGTCACAATTTTTCCAATGGTTATCATTAATCCAGCTATTGCCAAAAATCCGCCGCGCGCTTGTCCCGTATTGGATGGCATTAGCAGATGTGGCACTCGGCGGTGGCGTTGGCGAAAGTTTGTCAGGCCCATGCATAGAGATGGCATCGGCACGGGCACGGTTCCGATCAACTTTTGATCAGCAACTCTTTCTATGTTAAACAACATTCGCTTACCATCAGAGTCTGCATCATTTGATAAGGAATTCTGATGGTTGTTGTGCCGCTGGCATTTGTCCATTTTGGTCGGGCAATTACCATCCCCAAAAAACTGTATAGCTTCTGCACACTCTGCCTTGGTAATTAGAGACAAAATTAGAATAAATGAAACCCTGTCTCAGCATAACCGTATGAAGCATTATTGTGGGCCTCAGCAGGATATTTTTCATAAATTTATAATTTAACAAAGTTCCTTTATCCTAATTTTGCCATTTAAAAAAATTAGCTCTGCCCTCGGGTCCTAAACAGCTATTTTTCTGAATTTTTTCAGATCCCGCTCTCATTTATCCTATCAAAAGCCCCGTTAATTTTGTGACTGACCCCTAATGATGGAAAATATGAATGAATAAATGTTTTATTATAAAATGGTGTAATCTGCTTCATTCACACCCCTTTTAAAGCCACAAAATGAGAGACGTGTCCAAATTGAACGCTAAGCCAATGGGAGAACGAATGGCAGAGAATGGGGTAATTAATATTCATTTTCTCTCTAACAAATTTTGTGCCCCCCTATTGCTGGGAAATCATTTTTCCGAGTGATTCATATCATTTCCATCCACCAGCAGTTGGTTGTGTACGCTTTTCGTTCATCCATTTGCTTTTCCGATCGCCAATTTCGATAAAATGATCGGTTGTTGTAACAGACACGTAGATAGGGATGGACAAACCACACAAATTGAGTTTAGTTATTTATTTGTTAGCTGATGAATCACCACAGCATCCGCCACATTACATTATCCATTTTTGGAGAAAAAAAAAATTATTAAATTGAATAATAGGCATCGCTTATTTATTACGGAAAGGGTGGAAAAATAATAAAAAATAAAATATATAAACATAAATAAATTATGCTTTTTGGGCGGTTTTTTGTTGTAGTCAAAAAGAATGGTCCAACTTGAAGGGGGGAGAAGACATCGTAAGATTATTATTTTTCGTTAATGTTATTTTTATTGGCGAGCAATTAAAATGGCATTTTTTGATAATTCAAATAATTTTAATTCTATGGCATTTTTATGAGTCTAATTATAAAAAGTGTAACAGTTTGCCGTTGTGAGCAAGTTTGTTTGTTCATTCGAGCAGTGATGTCATACAAGGGCGTAGCCAGGACCTTCGTTTCGGGGGGGGGCCCAACTCAAAAAGTCGATTCTTAGGGGTGTATTTTTCTTTTTTAGGACAATTTTTAGGGGGTGTATTTTTGGTTTTTTGAAATCCCGAATTAGGGGTGTATTTTACAAAATTTTTCGCCAGGGAAAATTTTTGAGTATTTTAATGCAATTTTGTTAAGAAAATTGCTTAAAATTTCAAAAAAATTACTGAAAATTTTTTACTTTTTGGGTTTCGGGGGGGGGGGGGGGGGGGCCCGGGCCCCCTGGGCCCCCCCCCCCCCCCCCAGCTACGCCCTTGATGTCATATAACGACTCAGCACCCTTTATAACAATTCTTTTTGAACATTTCAAGGCTTTTTGTCAGTCTGCTACTGAAGATTTCAAAAATTTTATACGTTTAAATAGAAATGAACACATAATTGATATTTTTGGGTCCAAATAAACCGGCTTTTCGGTTCTAAACCCTAACATCGCTCTCCATTATCCCTATTTTTCTTCCTTTCTATCTATCTATCTCTTCCTCTCGCTCTTTAACACTCCTCTAAACTGCTGTTCACACTCTCTCGCTCCTTCTTTTTCACTTACTCTTTTCTTCGCTCTCAATCTTTCTCCTTTTTTCTCTCTCCTTTTCTCTCTCCTTCTTTTTCACTTACTCTTTTCTTCGCTCTCAATCTTTCTCCTTTTTTCTCTCTCCTTTTCACTCTGCTTCTTTTTCACTTACTCTTTCCTCACTCTATCTTTCTCCTTTTTTCTCTCTTCTTTTCTCTCTCCTTCTTTTTCACTTACTCTTTTCCTCACTCTATCTTTTTCCTTTTTTCTCTCTTCTTTTCTCTCTCTCTCTTTCTCTCTCTCTTCTTTCGTTGTTTGGGGTCAATAATTTGCCCCATTTCTTTTTTCATTTTTATAAATGATGGATTGAATTGAATTATCTTTTGCAAATTTTTCAATTACTTATTGTTAAGGATTCCATTTTTATGTAAATACATATTTTTTTCCTGGCTTCTCCATGCTCTAAATAGTAGGAAAAACACTTTCTTTTTTGTGTTTGCGAACAAAAGTTGGGACTTTTATTTACATATTTTTTATGTACATATTTTTATACATATTTTGGACTTTTTCTTACATATTTCGCAATTTTTCGTATATATTTTCATTTTTTTTTTAACATATTTTGAGGATCTTTGAGAATTTATAAAAAAATTTTGTGAAAAATTAAAAACTTTTTTGGAAATGTATCCCTAAAAAATTGATTTTTTTTTCAAAAAATGATGTAACAAAAATTAATTTTTAAAATACTAAAATGTGCTGCAAAGCCTATTTTGGTCATTTTTATGGCATTTTGTGCCTATTTTACTTTTTATGAAGAATTTTTTTCCAAAAAATAACCATTTAAAAAAAATTTTATTTACATATTTTCGTACATATTTGGGGGTTTTTGTACATATTTCATACATATTTTAGCATTTTTTATACATATTTTATTTACATATTTCGCGATTTTTCTTACATAAAAATGGAATCCCTACTTATTGTCCAGAAATGCAAAATTGAAATTTTATTCAAAAATCAAACATTATGAAATCTTTTCTATATTTCATATAATTTAATTTTAGTAAATATTTGATTTTATAGAAAAATCATTTTTTATCATTTTTTAAATTTTAATCACTTAAAATTTATTTGCATTATTTAATAATACAATCAGTTTTAGAGCATAGTCATAGCCAATTTGCTCTTATAATTTTCAGCCTTTTTGGTGCAGTCGCTAAAAATGAGCAGAAAAAAGTATTGAAAAAATCGATAAAAATGGTTTAAATATTTAAAATTTATAAAAAGTTTTAAAATGGTCCTAGAGCCCTAAACCTCACGAATTCTCTATTAATTAATTTTTTTTTCTCACCATTTTTAGCGACTGCACCAAAAAGTCGAAAATTTACAATAGCAAATTGGCTATGCTTCACACAATAAAAGTGGTTTTAAAATTATTTTTTCTCGAGTTTTAATGAGAAAAAAAAAATTAACGGGACGGAAAATAATTTTTTTTTCTCTTAACGTCAGAATTTAAAAAATTCACTTGAAACTGTCAATTGCCGCTGCCGAATTGTACAGTGTCATCATGCCCCAAAAAAGAGTAAAAAAAATAAAGTTTTATTGTCGAAAAATATAAATTTTTTTGTTTTTGTTTTTCAGAATTTGTCTAAAACTCTGTCACCACAGACAGTGGTGACGCGCAGCGAAGTGAAGCGTGCGGCGGAGATGGCGGACCCGTCGAGAAAACAAATTGCCATTCGCCGCGGCCGGCCTCCGAAAAAATGTGGGTTTTCTAAAAAATTAAATGAATACAATTTTTCAAATTCAATCTGTTTAACAAATCGGGCAGAAATGCCAATTTATCCCTTACGGCGTGCCTATTGGAACCGCTGGCTCTCAAAGGCAACAATTATTAGGAAAAGCGTCAAAATTTTATTCTTTATATAAATTAAAAAATAATTTCCGGTTTTAAATGGGTAAGATTTTTTTGGAAAAAACTCGACTCGAGAAACTCGGTCCCGGAGTTATTTCTCGGCCTTAATTCTCGGTAAAAAGCATTTCCATCACAGCCAAAGTGATTGACGGCAATGATCAAACTGTTGGAAGCACTGGGCCTTCTGCGGCACATCAGCAACAGAATGTCAGTGAGCTATACCAAAGCCTCACCAAATTGGAACTTGAAAATGTGAGTTAATTATTTAAAAAAAAAAATTTGCCAATTTCTTGACTCAAAATTGATGCCAAAATTGGATTTTCTGATCATAAAAAACAACTAAAAGTTGTGAACGATGTTTTTGTCCAAAATACACCAATTCCAATTATATTTTGGTCGCCCATGCCAAATTTCTCCGAAAAATGCCTGTTTTCTGGGAATTTCCCATTGGTTAATTGGCTGCTAAAACCACTGGCATTTGGTGAAATTTGTCTTTCAGAGGCTGCTTAAAGCCGAATTGAAGCAAAGAGAAATGATGGATGAAATCAAAGATTTGAAAGAAGCCAAAATGGAACAACAGCAAAAGGAGAAGGGTAATGGAAATAAGAATAATAAAAATAAATTTTAATTAAAAAATTGTAAATAAATAAAGAATTATTGTTTTTTTTAAATATGCCAATTAAAAAATTTTATATTTATTTTAAGTAATAAATATTTAAGCTTTCGTTGGACAAATTCAAGAGTTGAAGGATGAACAGAAGAAGTGCTTGGACAAAAATGAAGCATTGGAAAAGGAGTTGGCCAGAAAATACAGTAAACTTTTAAAATAAATTGGCATAATCACAAGGTTATGGTTTCAGGGTTGGCGGCGCCTATCGGCACCGCCCCCCCCCCCCCACTTTCTCTAAATTTTTTTGGGAAAAAGCGCCGCAAAAAGTGCATATGCGGTGAAATGAGAAAAATGGTCATCGGAAAAAAATTCAATTATTTCACGCTAATAAAATGTTGTTTTAATTCGATTTTCATGTTTTTATTACGTTTCCTTCGCGCTACTATTAGTTTTAGAAAAAAATCTTTTTTTGGGGGTCAAAATCTTAGTTTTAGCCTCGTTTGTCCTTTTTTTCAAAAAAAACTTGGCCGCCCTGGATTTAATAAAAGAAATTTTGGGTCGGAATTATGGCGATGCTAATTTTTTCACGTTTAATTTCAAGTAAATTTTCACTTATCTCAAGTAAAAGATATTTTGACATAAAAAATGCCAGATATTTTTGCTTATTTTTTTGTTTACAAAATCATAAAAAATTTTTTTGAAAATTTGCTATTTTTGCTGCTTTAACGCTAAATTTAGTAAAAAAAAAAAAAAAGACAATAGACGAAGCTCCCAAAAGCCGACAATCACAAATTTATTTGATAATCATAAAATAAACGCATTTATTTTTCAGTTTGTATTGGCCAATTCGCTAAACTTTTGACTCGAATTGATCAAATGGAAGCCCAAATAAATGGACTGAAGGAATTGGGTGAAGGGACATCGTCGTCATCAATGCCAATTGAGAAACAAAATAGCAAATATTCAAATTCAACGGTGGGTGCCATACGTGTGCAAGGGGTGCACTTCATTTCTTCCCCCCCCCGAAGAAATTTAAAAAAAAAAAATTTTAAAAGCTAGAAATTTTCCATAAAAAAATCTTAGGAAATTTCTTAGTAAGAAAATTCAAGAAAAAATTTTTTGAAAAAAAATTTCAGATTTTTGGGAAATTTTTGAAAAAACTTAGTAGTTCATCACAAAATTTCAAAAAATCGCTTAAAAATTTTCAAAAATTTTTTTCTTTCATACTAACAATAAGAAAATTTCCTAAGAATTTTTTTATGAAAAATTTCTATGTTTGAAATTTTTGAGCCAATTTTTTAAGAAAATTTAGGAATTTTTAATGAAATAGGCAAAATTTTTAAGAATTTTTCGTCCACTCTTCTTGCGTTCAATGATTTTTAAAATTTTCAATTAAAAGCAGAATGTTTTCTCAACAAAAAATGATGCATTTTTCTTCTAGAACAACTAAATTTTTTCTTTTTCAAATTTTCAACTTTTTTTTTTCCCAAATTAAAGAAATTTTTTAAATTTCCATATCAAATTGTTGACATTGGATTTTTATGCCATTTTTTAATATTTTTTTATTGCATTTCCTTTTTTTTCTTGGACAGAATGGCCATCAAATGCAAATCCATGTAAAAACACTTACCGGCAATAAATATACCATCAGTGTTCGTCCCAGTAACACCATCGAGGAAATCAAGGCCAAAATTCAGGCCATTGAAGGCATTCCGATTGATCATCAGAGACTGCTCTTAGGTGGAAGAAGTAAGACTAATTTATTATTTTTTTACCATTTTTTAATGAAAATTGTTTCAGGAAAACAACTTGAGAACGGCTTTACTTTGGAGTATTATGACATTGAAAATGGGGAAAGTATTTTGCTCGTCCTGCGCCAATGTGGCTGTTAGAACTGAAAGATTGACAGATTTTTTGATTTGGATTTATTTGATCGGTCACGTATTCCATAAACATGGAAAGGATAAAGCGCACAAATTCACACAATCATTTTGACGAAATTTTTATCAGCATTTATTGGATTAACCCTCTAATATTTTGTGCGAGATTATGTGAATTTGAGCTCCTTTATTGCTGATTTTTGTTGAAATTTTGGTGTGTTATCCCAAAACAAGAAAGCACCAAATTTAGAGGCATGAAATTAATTCCGATTGATCATCAGAGACTGATCTTCGATAGTAAAACTCAATTTTATGGTCATTTATTTATCATTTTTATTAAATTTGTTTCAGGAAAACACCTTGAGGATGGCCGTACTTTGAGAGATTATAAAATTGAAAATGGGGCCAAAATCGACCTTATCCTGCGTTTTTGTGGCTGTTAGAGTTGAAAGATTGACAGATTATTGTTTGAGATTTATTTGATCGGTCACATATTCGGATAAACTGAAAGGATAAAGCGCGCAAATTTACACATTCATTTTGACGAAATTTTTATCAACAATTGTTGGATTAGTTTCCTTTTAAAATTTTGTGCGAGATTATGTGAATTTGAACGCCTTTTTATTGTTGATTTTTTTTCAAAGAAAGAAACCAATATGAAAAAATAATAATTAAAATCAATATGTTTTGGTTGGCACTTCCGCTTGGCATTCATTTAAAACGAAAAATGCCGTCGTTCGCTGAATTTTCAAATAAATAAATAATTATTAATCCCTTGCCGCAAAAATTTGAGTTTCAATCCCGCAGCAGCAGGATCCGTTAATTTGAAATTTCCGGGCCTTATCCTATACTATATACCAGGGATCAATTCTTAGAGAAAAAATGAATAGAAAATCCATTAGTGTGGCCAAATTCTCATTTTCTTTCTAACAAAAAACACCGATTAAACTAAAATGTGCCACCATTTCGATGATGGCAATGGCAATTTGGAGAACGAATGCCTTTTTATTTCTTTGACGCTTCACACAACTCCTTAAAAAATGATATGTTTAATTTAAATAGTTTTTGAATTTAATTTAAAAATTACCGCATTGGTATAGTCGCTGTAGCTTAAGAATAAAAAAAACATTTAAAAGAATTGCTAAGTTCCTGGCTTTTCTGCATTAGTGGACACAAAACTCATTTACTTATAAAATTTTTGGCGAATTCTTCGTTTTTTCGCAAAAGAACCTAGAGAATTTCTGTCAACAATGTTGCTGTTTTTCAAAATAGAAAAACTGATCGCTAATCAATACACCTGCTGATTTATGCCATCAGTTTCTTACCATTACTACTGTCCTTTTGTTAATCAATTTTTAATCATAAAATATTTTTATTAATTTTTGAAAATGCTTTTTGCATTATTTTTGATCAATTAGACTAATTACTTACTTTTATGACAGTGCGCCATGTAACAGAAATGCGAAGATGGCTCGCAGAGTGTGAATTTCATTTCGACATTTGTTTGTTTCTCTACCAAAATGCATCTTTTGGGCGGACTTGCAGTGCATGGCACCTATTGTGTATCAGGGGTGGGACGCGCACAGAAAAAAAACCGCGGCCGCGCACCGCGCATTCAAATTGCCGCGGACCGCGGATCGCGCAAAAAAAAAAAACCGCGTCCGCGGACCGCGCATTCAAATTACCGCGGCCGCGGACCGCGGATCGCGCAAAAAAAAAAACCGCGTCCGCGGACCGCGCATTCAAATTACCGCGGCCGCGGACCGCGGATCGCGCACAGAAAAAAAACCGCGGCCGCGCACCGCGCATTCAAATTGCCGCGGACCGCGGATCGCGCAAAAAAAAAAAACCGCGTCCGCGGACCGCGCATTCAAATTACCGCGGCCGCGGACCGCGGATCGCGCAAAAAAAAAACCGCGCCCGCGCATCGCGCATTTAATTTGCCGCGACCGCGGATTGCGCAAAAAAAATGCTGCGAATCGCGCATCGCGGCGCGGTCCCAGCCCTGTTGTGTATTGGATAAAAGCAACACAAACAAATTCAGTTTACAAAATTCCTTTTTATAGAAAAATTGTCTTGAAATCGTAAAATTACCATGTTAAAGTCTTTTAATCCACAATTAAAAACTTTAGGGAATTTTTTTTTTCACAACTTTAATCTGATTCATTAGATAGGGTTTTTCCATCAAACCCTTAACCATAAAAATTATGAAAAAATCGTCATAATATTTTTTAAATTGTTTATTTGTTGAGTCTTTAACTTTGAAGTGATATTAAATATTTATAAAAGCTAATTTCATCAAATTTAAGAATAACAATTTAATTACTAAGAAAAATTTTAAAAAAGATAACCCAGAAAGTTAATGAGTAAAAGTTCGTAAAAATCGGTAAAATCGACATTTTTTTAATACATCTCTATTAAAGCGGCTTCTAAGGAGCAAAAAATTTTCAAAAAACCATTCTTTGTATATTTTCTCGATTATTATAAAAAAAAAATGTAACCTTCTGCTGAAAAAATTCAAAATGTATGCCAAAAATGAGTCTTTTTGGGGCAAAAATTGAATATTTATGAAATTTGTGCCCAAATGTTGAAAAATGTAATCAATCGCCAAAAGAAATTAATCATTAAATTTCAAATTCATTATGATCAATAAGATTGGAATTCGAATTTTAGAGAGAATAATCAAAAGTTATTTTTTGAATAAGAGAGTTTTGATCAATTAAAAACTTACTTTAGCTATTGACTTCTTTTTGTACATATTTAAAAACTTTACATAAAAAATTGCTTAAAAATTTTTTTCAAAGCAAAAGAGGTTTGGTCCAACTAAAAAATTAGAAATGTTTGAAAAGTTTTATCCTTAATTCTTAAAATTTAGGACAATCAATATATAAAATTAATGTAGGTTTTTATTTAATTTTAAACATTAAATTTATAATTTTACATAAAATATTTTGTTATTGTAAATTCCTATTGATGAAACGATTTTTGTAATTTTTATTTTTAATTGAAAAAACATCTTAAAATGCCATGAAATTAATGTGTCGAATCAAAAGAATGAAATTAATCCGGCGATTCATATTCTTCGAATTCTTAAAGGAGCCTTTCTGGGTATTTGAAGACAGGCCCAAAATTGGCCTCAATTTTGTCACCAGGCCAAAACAACGACACACACGGGAACAGAACGGGCAAAGAAGCATTGGCAGAAATGTTGACAGAACCTGGGAAAAAATCAAAATTAAAATTTCGAAATATGTAAATTAGGAGCAATAAAGGAATTAAATCTCAGCAGGCCATTAATCCCAAGCAATTAAATGTGAAAAAAAACAAACAAATAAAACTTTCTCTTAAAATTTTGATTTAAAAAATTGTAACCCCCAAAAATTATTATTCAAATTTAATCATATTGAGAATGAACGTACAAATAAACAGTTAGGTTATATGTGTACGGTATTTGGGCAAAAACCAGGTCCGGGTATCGCCAGGCCCCAAAAAGGCGGGTTCGGGTCCACATTTTTCAACCTTGTCCGGGTATCCGGTTGAAATTGTATATTCGAATTTAATCATATTAAGTACGATAATGTGTACAAATAAAAATAGTGTAATGATTGGACGGTGTTAAAAGGCTTTAATAAAGCGGAGGCATAAAGAAAGACCCAAAAAAGGGGAAGGCGAATTGAATTTTAATTAAAAAAAAATATTATTTATTGTAATTAAGGTCCTTATAAATTAATTCTACTAATTAGAATTACTCTAATTATAGGCCTTGAGAATTTATTTTCTGTGTCGCTTTTTTATTTAGATTGGACGGTGTTAAAAGCTTTAATAAAGCGGAGACATAAAGAAAGACCCACAAAAAAGGGAAGGCGAATTGAATGTTAATTTAAAAAAATATTTATTTGTAATTAAGGTCCTTGTAAATTAATTACACTAATTAGAATTACTCTAATTAGGCATTTTCCCCCATTCCATTAAAATACCCAAATGTTTTCCATTCAGTGTGTAAGTGATTCGTCCGCCAACTCGGTTAACACCACAGCCAACAATGTCACCGACATCCAACGAAGGTGTGCCATCAATGACATTGGCACCACCGCTGGTGCTGCCAGCTGCCGATGTGCTTTGTCCACTTGTGCCAGCCGAAGACAGGTCGTCATAATTAAGTGCTTAAATTGTGCAAAAAATTGGTTCTAAAATGAAGAAGCTTCCTGAACTGACTGACTGACTATTGAGAATGTTATTTTGCGTGGAAAATCCAGCATTTGCCCGGTTTGGGGAATATGTGGCCGGGTTTTGTCGGATTTTTAAGCCAGTGTGGCTAGTGTGCGGATTTTTAATTTTGGACAAAAAGCATATTTTCGAGGAATTTTGAGTCAATTTTATGAAAAAAGAGTCAGAAATTATGGAAGAAAATCTTTGGTGAAAAAACACCTTAAAACGAGGCTGTGTGAGCTTCCGTTAATCTCGATATACCATTCATTAATTATACTGACAATACATAATTATTTATTAATTATGTCCATAATCCGCCTTAATTACATCCAATCCGTCCGCTCGTCCCATCCAAAAATGCAGCGCTGCCCAAGAATTTGCCGTTGTCATCGTATGCGTAACTGCCCTCATGGCATCCCACACAGCTGTGCAAAGGCTTTTTATTGGTCGCAATTCCGATGTGCATGCCAAAACTTGAAACAAACAAATTCAAACGGATAAATAGATAAATTAAAAGAAAAAAGCATGACAAAATTTAGCATAAAAATATTACTAATGAGCTAATTAGCGCCAATAATTATTTAAAGGCCAAAGTGCTTCCTAATGAAAGCGTATTTTAAAAATGTTTTGAAGCTTCACCCCTTTTTTGAATATATATTTTACGGAATTTTGAATATTGTAGGCCAAATAAAAAAATTACAAAAAAGGAATTGTTAAAATAATGAAATTTTAATACGAAAAATATTAATTTAAAGAAGAGTGGAGCGTTTTGTATGAGGGGAAGCTTTTGTTAACAATTGGCATTTTGCCAGTTTTATGGAGCGGCCGATGCTTTTTACTTTCTTTTCATATTTATTAATAATAAACAAATGCTAATTTAATTATTAATTATTAACATACTCATAATGTTTGTGCAGAATCGTAACTTCGTAATAGAAAAATGATCCATTTGGAATTGAGATTTTGGCAAACACAGAACAAAAGCCTGAAAAACAATGAAATTGAATTATTCAAAAAAAAAAATATATATATATATGTACCTATATATACATATATACAAGAAAATATGATTAAATTAAAATTAAAAAAACAAACAAAAAATATACAAAAAATAACTGCAAAATTAAAAGGAAAAACAAATCTTTAATTAAATAATACTTTGATCACCATTAGCTTTGAGTTCTAAAAACGATAAAAGTAATTTAATTAAACAACAAGGATAAGCAAGGAATGCTTTTGATCAACAAAAACCGATCTCGAGCCGTCAAAGCTATAACAGCAGATTAAAAAATGCCGTTAAATTCTCGAGTTAAAAAAAACCCGGGATTGACTCTCGCCCATTCGTCACCATCATTTACCGCTGTTCTTCCCGTTATGCTTGACCACCACACTTTTGCGCACATAACCGGGCAAAGTTGCCAAAATCGCAGCGCCAGAAGCTGTCAAGATATTGCTCTTCAGCAGCTGCTGGGATTTGTTCGGTTGGGCATTAATTGATGCCGAGTTGGAGATGAGCAAATTGGGGTGACAAGCGGCCACATCCCAACAATTACTGTACGTATTTTTCAACTGTAAAAAGGGTATTGTAATATTTTTTTGTTGTATTTCCTGCAAGCAAGCAAAAAAAAAAAATGCCCGGAACGCGAAAATCTGGCCTAAAAAGTGCCGGAATGTGGATATCTGGCGCTAAAAAAGTGCCCGGAATGCAAAAATCGGGTCCTAAAAAATGCCGTAATGTGAATATCGAGCGCTGCCGGAATGCGTTTTTTTCTATGGCTTGTTATTTTGAGAGATTCCTTTTTTATTTCCTGGGATTTTTTGGGTTTGAGAAATTTTTTAATTCAATTATTACAATAATTTAAATTCTAAAACCGGCCGATAAAGTATCGGAATGCGGAATTTCGGCGCAAAAAAAGAATTTTCCAAGTCCACTATAAACCAAATCAATGAAATAAGAAACAATTAAAACAGGATTTTAATGATAAATAAACAATTAATTAGACATATCTCACATTATTATAAACGAGTTCAATAAATTTGTTGATGACCGATTTTTGCGAATCTGAAAATTAGGAATAAATAAAAAAATAAAAATATCTTTTATAAATTATATTTTAAACTGTCACCATTCTGTACGCCAATTGATCCGGTTCTTGAGTTCAACAACTCATTAATTTTTTCGTCCAATTTTTTTTCCAGCAAAGAAAATTGTTTTTCAACAACAGAAACTAAAATAAAAAAAAATTAATTTGGCATATATTCCCACAAAAGTTTGGCACAATTTTAAATTTTTAAATATTTTGCTAGAAAAAACTTTTTTCAAAATTTCCCAAGCCATGAATGACGGCACTTAAATCTTCTTATTTTTTTAATCTTCTCTAAATACGTAAAATTCCTCAAAAATTTTACATTTTTTTTTCTTAAGACCAAATTCTCGTTTAAACTTTTATTTTTTGGGTCAATGATTTTTAAAAAAAGTTAAGAAAAAAATTCTACAAATTAATTTAATTATGATTCATTTAATTAACCGACCAATTGAACTCTGTCCTTCTTTTAATGCAAAAAGCGACTTTTGTAATTCGTCAAATTTGGCCAACATTTGTTCTTGCCGCTGAAAAGCTGTTCCTGAATTTCCCATTATTAATTTCCATTTAAATTACTGAAAATTAATTTAATAAAAATAAAAATTTAAATCATCCTTCAAAATTAACTGCAAAATACTCACGTGCATTTTCGCATTGTTTGCCTTTTCTCTTAAACAATTAGCACACGAAACGGCACCAATTTTGCTCACAATTTGTCCGGTAGCGTTTTCGTCAACTGTGCAAAAACAATAAAATTTAAATTAAAGAGCTTTTAAGATAATGAAATATTTCTTGGATTTTATTGCTTTTTAAATTAAATCTCAAACAACTAATTATCTATTTGAAATTTTGTGGCATTTTTAAAAGCATTTGTTATAGAACACAAAAAAATAATAATTATTAAAAATATCTATTTTATATATAATAGATATTTTTTTTAAGTCATGCAGGCGTATTTCGTAAATCCAGCACCACCTTTGTTGATTTTTTGAATAAATTTTTTCACAACTTTCCAAGAAACAATTCGAAATCCTTTTGTTCTCTATTCGCATGCAAAGCTTAATTGATTTTTTTTTTTTGAGTAATTTTCGCAGAATTTTAACAATTAAAACCTTTTTGGTGGGCTTTTGTGGTTACAATTGGGAACTTAGGATTTTTTAAAATTTAAAGATTTAAACAAAACTATTTCAACACCAAACTGACAGAAATATTTAATTAATAAATCCTCAAATATTAATATTTCTGAACTTGGCTGGTGATCAGTTGCCAGTAAATGGTCAACTCCATTATTAGTATCTGTTTTTGTAGCAACTGAGTTTTCGGCAACATCGTTTTGGCCCCGAGTACGTTTCGGCACCGCCGTCGTTTTGGCTTAGGGGGCGTTTTGGCACAGAAACTGAAACACAATTTAATAGTATCCGAAAAACATTTTCAAAATAAAGCATTTGAAACAAAAAAAACTTCAAGCTCAAATGCGGAGCCGAATCGGCATCAGGGGTGGGCGAAACTTCGAGCTTCGTGCTTCGAGCTTCGAAAACTTCGCGTTTTTTGGGCTTCGAACTTCGTGCTTCGAGCTTCGTGAAAATGCTCGAAACTCCGAGAAAAATACACCCCTAAAGATTGAGTTTTCATAGTGAAAAATACACCCTTAATGATCGGCTTATGGTAAATTTAAATTTAAATCTCATTATAACTTTTTGCTTAGTAATAGTCATCACATTGGTGGTCCAGTGGGTTATGCTCTTGCATCCGTTACTGGTTTTTCATTAGATCAGTTCCCCTCCAACTATTTTTTTGTTTTAATTTTCAAAATTAACATTTTAAAAATATAATGTAAGTATAGATTTTTAATATATGTTTAAATTCGCACCTTTTCTCCCGCACGGCGACGCCTACCCGCCCCCAATTTTTATTAAAAAATAGGCTTAAAATCACAAAATTTTTACATTTTTTGCTTTTTTGGAAAAAGCGCGCCGCAAAAAACGTTTTTGAGTTTTTTAAACATGGAATAAATTTACCAAAATGCTGATTTTTACCGGCCAAATGCTGATTTTGAAAATTTTAAGTTGGTAGCCATAATCAAAATCAAAAAATGGAAAATTTATTAGGAAAAGCATAAATTATTAATTTTTAAAATTATAGTTTATTTATTTTTAGTGAATACAAAAATTTTTTGAAAAAAAAGTTTTGTTAGGGTAAAATCATTTTTTTCAAAAACTTCGTGCTTCGAGCTTCGAAAACTTCGCGTTTTTTGGGCTTCGAACTTCGAGCTTCGTGCTTCGAAAAAAATTGGGCTTCGAACTTCGAGCTTCGGCTTCGAGTACTAAGCCGAGCTTCGCCCACCCCTGATCGGCATGCCGAAATGGCCCCCGGCTCATTAAATTATTTAATTGTTTTTTCACTTTTCTGATTATCAGTCGAAAGTTGGCCAACTTTATTAATTGTTGCTACATTCGTAGGAAATGACATGATAACTTATTGTGTTTCTAAATAGTGAAAATAAATTTTAAAAAACAGTGATTAAGAGAAAAAGAAAATAAAACAAAAATGACATTTTTAACTCATTTTTAAAATATGGATTTGATTATTCACTGAAAAAATTTCTTAAGAATAAAGCTCGCTAAAAATGAGTTTATGAAGATTCAGAAATTTTCACATAGTCTTTGATTTTAAAATAAAATCTCATTTTTAGTTATTTTTTCTGGATAATAATAAATGGAAATTTGCACATAAAAAAAGAAAAGAATTTCCAATGGAAGAAAAAAAAGCAAAATGACGCGGGCGTTTTTATTTGAGAACGAAAATTAGTTAGTGGCATCGGTCTACCTCAGTTCGGCCCCCACAGTTCGGCCCTCACGGTTCGGCCCTCACGATTCGGCCCCAGCATGTTTTTCCTCTACAACTTTCTATAACTTTTTTCTTTATCAACCAAATCCAACATTGTTGGTATCATTCAAAAGCTTAATGTGTTTAAAAGCTTTTTCTAAGCTAATGCTTTGCGATTAGACAAATACCAAAAAAGTTATACATGAAAATTGCAAAAAGGTTGAAATTTTTGAAGTTTTTTCTTAATAAAATTTTTTCCAGGCTTGAAAATCTATCCGCTTTTTGTAAGACTAATAGAGCATGTGAAGTGCTTTCGAATGATACCAAGATTGATGGATTTGGATGCCAAAGAAAAAAGCTATCATGGAAAAACGAGCTGGGGCCGAATCGTGGGTGCCGAATCGTGAGGGCCGAACCGTGAGGGCCGAACCGTGGGGGCCGAACTGAGCGGTTCCGAGTGGCATTGTATGGGTTGTATTATTTTTTGAAAATTCCATTCTTAGGAGGTAAAAATGAGTAATCGTTGATCAAATGACTAATGATAAAATAATAAAAAGCTTGGGACATTCGCGGCGCAACACAATAAATGCCATGGCACAACAAATTCCTGTTAACCTTAGGCTGTTAATTTTTTTATCACACTCAATTATGCATTGTTAATTTATTAATGGTATTTTTTCAGTTCACTACGAATAATTTCAACGATTAATTGTCGCGGGGTTGGGGTGATCAATTTTTGATTGGAATTGATCATCTGCTAGGTCGTTTCTTCAATTCGCCAAGGGGTAGAGAAAGTACATAAATTAGTTTGGATTTAAGACTTTTGAATTTTTTGAAAATAATTTTTTACTCTTTTCAAAAAATTTTTGAAATTAATATTCTGCTAGAGAACACCTAAGAGTTTTAAATGATACTATGGAATTGTCAATTTATGAATTATTTGTGGTAAAGAATTTTGTGCTCTTTCCGATGGGCCTAAGAGTTTTTTCCGGAAAGATTTCCGAGACTATGGAATCTTTGAAGCCACAAAACCAAAAAAGATATTGTTTAAATCATCCTTCAATTTTTGTCATCACAGCGAACCCCCCCCCCCCCCCCCAATTTGGCATCATTTCAACAATCAATCATTAAAGAATTCCTAACCGCCATGTTTAAAATGTTTAATCGCCTTCATTTTTAGAATCTGTCTATTACAACAACAGTTTAGAAAAAATCATAAATCAAAAGCCCTTCCGCCCCCTGTAGTATTTGTTAGGGCACAATAAACTGCAAAAGCGTACAAAAATCTTTCCTCGCATTTTTCTTAAACGTCATTTTTTTTTACACCAATTAGCAGCGCACCTTTAAAAAATTGAGCAAAGCTTTGGCAATAGTTGCCGCATGGAAAAACATCTGTAGTTAACGCGTCCAATCACAGTGACCATCATTAGTTTCTTAGGCAAAAAATTAATATTCTTAAGAAAGATTTTCATTTTTATTTCCATCAAATATCATTTTTTACAATAATTACAAATTTATTATTAAGTATATTATTTGAGGAGAAACAATGAATTCATAATATTTTTTTCATTTCTTTCTTATGCAGTTTTACAGTTAAAAAAGGGTTAGCAGCTAATCAGTTATTCATTAGGCTAATTTCAAAGGACAATTTTTTTGGAAAAAGTTTCTTTTAATTATGAGTTTTCGAATGATACAAAATAATTTAAAATTAAGCAAATATTTCCTCATTTTTTGTTGTAAATTTTGTATTTTAATTTGAAGATTTCATTTTGGTTTAATTTTCTTCAATTTCTTTTTTTCTTTCAATGCTTTTCCTTTTGCTATTTCATAAATTTCTTTCAGCTTTTCATCAAACCTTTTTCTTTTATAATTTATTTTGATTTTCCTCTGCTGATTCAAAAATTTTCTTAAATTTATATAATTAATTTATTTCGCATCACTTTTTCCAATTTTTAATCATATGTTTGCGCGACTTTTGAATTGAAATATATATAATTTTAACTTTGGAAAAAGCGCATAAAACTTACTAAATTTTTATCATCCTACCCGTTCATACTTCCCAAATTAGTCACCAATTTTGGTCCAATACACAACGCCAAGATGGGCCACATATTTTTGCAACAAATCTTCCTTTACAAATTCCGATATTTTCTGTTTTTCCATTGCAATTGCGATGATTTGTCACCATTCTTCTGCTGATCGAACAGCACAAATTGTCAGATAACTTTTGCAGCAAATTTTTTGATCGGAAATGGGCAAAAATTTTTTTTATTAACATTCATTCATCAGATGGAGAACAAAAATAATATGTGAAAAATGATTTGAATAAAAATGGATAATTTTGTTGAAATGGATAATTAATTAATGAAACTTTTTGATATTTATTTCGCTATAAATAAACAATCGGCCGTTAAATATAATTTTACATTTGAAAATTGATTTAACGATTTATGATGGGATTTAGTACTCATTAAAGATTTTCGATACGAAAAATTTGGAACAAAAGTGAGGAATAATAAATTAAAACATTGTTGAAGTGATAGGAATATACGAATTATGTGAATTAAGCTAATGATAAAAATGAGAATGAGTGTAAGGAAGTGATCAGAAGAGAAAACACACAAAAAGCGTACAAATTATGCCAAGGAAAATACGGCGATTATTAATTAATTACACACGGAATTCTAAATACTTAGTATTTGTTAACCAGGCTTTTCAAAAATGCAAAAAAGAATTAATTTTTTTTTGTCTGCCATTCATACGTCGGTGGTGGACGCTTTGCTTTGGCCAATTAAAAGCTATGGATAAAAAGGTTCGAAAACCCGGGTTTTTATCATATGGACTTAATTTTTCAAAAATTTAAAAGAAATTTCTTAAATTTTGTAGGCTTACCAGCAAAAAACTTATTTGAAAATGTTTTTTTTTAATTAATCAGTATTACATAGAATATTTTTTTTTAAATTAATGCCGTAAAGTGCCAAGAATATTTTTTAGTTTTAATTAATGCCGTAAAGTGCCAAGTTTTAGCAAAATTTAATAATGTCATAAGTTTTGAAGTGATTTTATTTATACACAATTTCCTCGAGATGAATATTTAAATCCTTTTATAATTGAAAAGACTAAAGCTTATTGCAATTCATCGTTTGACCAACAAATATTCAGACAATTTTTGGCAAATAATTTGTTTCATTCGCTTTCGTCAATAAATTTATCACAAAACGTTCCAAAATTCAAAATTGGCCTTTTACTAATAAAAAACCCCAAACGCCAAAATTTAGTTAAATCATTAAATAAAATATTTTTGTATATATTTAAATGCACATATTTTCAATTTCTGTGCATATAATTGTCAACCCTAATGCTGATTTTGTTAAAAAATTTTTTCAAAATTCATTAAAATATTTTGTCCAAATCGATTTAAATGCACGGGATGGCCATTTGTTGGCCGTCGCTCGCCTTTAATTTCAAATCTGCTGGCTTTTAATTTTTAATTATTGAACGTCTTTTGTGTTCACCAGCAGTCGCTGCTGACTTGGGCTGGGATTTTTGTTTATTTAAATATTTTTTCTTCAGATTTATTTTGATATGAAATTCACGAAAAACATATTTTTTAGCTAAAAATGTATCCAAGACATAAAAAATATTTAATTTTTATCAAAAATTTTTTGTCTCTTATTAATATTTTGGTAAATATTTTGGCAATTTTGAAATTTTGCTTATTTTTTGTGCAAATCTCTACTGCCATAGACCCCGTGGAATGTCATTAGCCAGCGCCACAATTGTGTTCATTTTCATTTTTCTCAACATTTTGGCAAATTTTTTATTTAAATTTTTGGGACATGTTTATTCTTTTTGTTTTATTCATTTGTTTATATTTTATTTGCATATAATTAATTATTCATTCATTACGCATTGTTTAATTTATTGTATTTATTTGTTGTATCTGACCTGTTTTGCCCACATAATTTAATTAATTATTAATGCATGTTTTTATATTAGCTGTGTTCTCTCAATTCTTTGTCAAAGTCGTAGTTTCGAATTCAACATGGAATTTTTTAATTATAGCGATTCATAAAATTTAAAAGGACGCAATCGTTGAAGAACCCTCAGTTTTCAAAAAATTTCACTAGTGCAGAAATGGCTAGTTTTTAAACATTTTGTGAAAAATTAAATTCGGTTTTTGGCAAAACCTGTTAACAAATAACACTAATAAATAAGTGTTTAGAGTAATTAGCAATGTTCACTCATTGTCAGCAGGATGATGTTCTTTGTATTGTAATTTGATTGGTCAATTAAGCAAAAATATTTTTCATTCCAATTAATAATTAATAATCCCCATATTTCCAACTGTATAATTTGTACGCTTTTTGTGGGGTCTCTTCTGATCATTTCCTTACACCCATTATCATTATTATCATTAGTTTCACTCACATCATTCGTTTATTGCTACTTTAAACAATGTGTTAATTTAAAATAAATTAAATCATTTAGTACCTAATTTTACATTATCAAAACAATAAATAGGTATATTTATTATGAAAATCCTTTGAACAAATTAAACTCGGATCACTAAAAAATCGCCGGGTGATCACTGACAGACGAATCGAAGACCGAAAAAACGACACTCTCGACACATGCCCAATCAAATTGTTTTGTTACAACTCACAATTAGCTTAATTAATTATCCATTTCATCAAAATAATATCCATTTTTATTTAAATCATTTTACATATATAATCGCATATTATTTTTGTTCTCCATCTGATGAATGAATGTTAACAAATTTTTTGCCCATTTCCGATCAAAAATTTGCTGGGAAAGTTATCTGACAATTTGTGCTGTGCGATCAGCAGAAGAATGGTGGACAAATCATCGCAATTGCAATGGAAAAACAGAAAATATCGGAATTTGTAAAGGAAGATTTGTTGCAAAAATATGTGGCCCATCTTGGCGTTGTGTATTGGACCAAAATTGTTGTCTAATTTGGGGAGCCTGACGGAAAGAATTATGATAATTTCGTAAATATTTGGACATTTATATGAATATTTGTTGAAATTAAATGCCCAAAGTTTTTTTTTTGTTGTAAATTTATATATAATAATTTGTTAATTAAATAAGTTGCACTTTTTGCTGATTGTTCCGTAAAGATTGAAAATTTGTTCAAAATGAACCAAATTCCATTGCTTCTTATCAGAAAAATTGATAAATTTGGAACCATAGATGTGAAATCAATTAATTAAATATATAAAATTTAAGAAAATTTTTGAATCAGCAGAGAAAAATCAAAATAAATTATAAAAGAAAAAGGTTTGATGAAAAGCTGAAAGAAATTTATGAAATATCAAAAGAAAAAGCAATTAAAAAAAGAAAAAGAAAATTATACAAAATGAAATCTTCAAAATTAAAATACGAAATTGACAAAATAATAAGGAAATGCGAAAAATGGAATGAAAAAATATATCCATCCCTATTCGGGCTTGGACATTGATTGGCCCCTGAATTGAAATAGGTCCCCCCCCCCCCCCTAAAGAGTTATGGGCGGAATATTTCCGAAATTTGTTTGTTTTCCCGTTTTTGCTGACTGTTTTTGAGTTCAATTCAGAGTCAATCAATGTGCTGCAGTTTTTTTTTTTGCATTTTCTTTTTATTACCTTGCCAAGATTTATCGGAAAGTCTCTAATTTTTTTAAGTATTAGTGCTACTCCTTCCCTTCAATAATAAAACTTAGAATTTTTATGTTTTTTTTTATATTCTACCATAAAATTTTTTAGTTTGAAAAAAAGACCAAAATAATCTGTTGGGCCTTGAAAAAGTTATGAGAGAAAAAATTTAAATCCAAAAGGCCGCATTTTATATTTAAATGAAAAAGCACGAAACACTTGAACATGGTCGTTGGGGCTTTGAATTTTGTCTTTAATTTTTTAGATGGTGAATCATTGGATTCTAATGGTTTTTCGTTTGCCAAATAATTTCAATTTTGGCCAAATGGAGACAGAAAAAAGGAGAATTTTCGTCTTTATTTTTGTCCTTGTATATATAAATTATTTTTACATGTCAATTTTTGAAAAAGAAAAACCAGTGAAAAAATTCTTTTTGAACATATTAGCTTAATTTTAGATTATTTTGGTATCATTCGATAACTCATAAATAAAAGAAATGTTTTTGAAAAAAATTTTTATGATGTCCAATAATTGTCATTTGAAATTAGCTAATGAATAACCTCCCTTTTTGAACTGTAAAACTGCGTAAGAAAGAAATGGAAAAATATTATGAATTCATTGTTCTCCTCAAATGATATAATTAATAATAAATTTGTAATTATTTTGTAAAATAAAATTTGATGGAAATATTAAGAATATATTAATTTTTTGATTTTAAAAATATGACATAGATAGGGCTTCCATTTTTAGGCAAATGCCTCAATTTTTTGCGCACTTAATAAGCTCAGATAAGCACGAAAAAACCATTTTCCGCTTGGTTTGGGGTGTCTACGATGACTTTTATAATGCCTAACTTTGCCTGTTTTGGACTTTTTGTGCTTAATGCCTATTTGCCTATTTTTGTGCATATTTCGCCATTTTTGACGACTTTTTCAGGATTTTCGGAAAAATCGTTAACAAAAATGCAATAAAAATGAAAAATACACCCCTAAGAATCGACCAAAAAAATTTTCAGAAAATAAACCCTAAGAATTGAAAAAAAAATTTTACAAAAATTCTTCCCCAAAAATTATTTATTTTTTAATTTTGGTTTAAAAAATTATTTTTATAGAAAACAACATTAAAACAATTGAAATATAAGCAAAAAAATTTTTTTGATTAATTTTTACGTGTTTTGCTATCTAAAAAGCGTTAATAAAAATTTTTTTTTGCCTTTTTTAGTGATCTATTTTGCGATTTTTTGATGCCTTTTTAGGTGCCTATTTCGCGATTTTTTTTGCCTAAAAATGGAAGCCCTAGACATCACTGCTCGAATGAACAAACAAAAGGATCACAATAAAGTTGCTTGGTCCATGGAAAAGAGTCCAATGTTTTTAGAAATTTCCGTCTGTTTTTTCACAATATCTGTCTTTTACTATGAGTTACAATCTGTTTCAAAATTATGGAACCAATTCTTTCTTTTTGTCATTTCTTCACCTACTTTCCATTGACCTTTCTTGGTGAAATTTTTCTAATAAATTTAATGAATCTGAAGAAATTTTGGAAAATTTGCACTCAAATTGGAAAGGTTAAATGTGAATACTTTTCATTTTAATGCACATATTTTGGCCCTATTGCTGATTTTATTAAAGTTTTTCTGCAAATTCATTATAATAAATTGCCCAAATCGATTTAGGTAAATGTACGGAATGGCAATTTGTTGGCCATCATTCGCTTCTCCATTTCAAAATCTGTTGACTTTTATTCGTCAACATCTTTTGTGTTCACCAGCAGTTTGCTGCTGACTTGTGCTGGGATTTTGGTTTACATATTTAAATATTTTCGCAGAACATATATTTTGTTGAGAAACGCACGAAAATTTTATTTTTAGCCGAAGAAGTTTTCATTTTTGATATTTTAACATTGATATAAATAAATGTAATTAAATATTTAGATATATTTACGACATATTTTCATATTTTTATCGTTTTAGCATTAAATATCCCAAGCTTTCTATTGTTTTATACGATTACTCACAATCAATCCCACCGTATCATTTCCACTCGAGATTTTTTTTTTAAAATAATTTTCAATCTTGAAATTCCCAAGCTGAAGAAATTTCAATATTTCTTTTCAAAATTTCTTGGAATTTAAACTGAATTCCTGCGATCTCAAAAAAGTTTTGGACATCTAAACATTTTTGTCTTTAATGAGGACCAAATCCCATCATAATATGTTTTATCGTCGAAAATACAGAAAACAATGACTGAAAGAATAAAACGGCACCAAAGAAACTTTGTGCAATTTTGACTTTCGCAATAAATTGGTCAAAAAGTGCCAAAATGCAAATATTAGCCTTTTAGTGATAATTCAGTTTGCTGATTATCTACGTTTTTTGTATGATTTAAATGTTTTAAAATGTTTAAAAGTTGAGTTAACAAGTTTTGGAAAATTCAGTTTTTATGAGTTCTTCTGGTCATAATTTTTAGGATTTTTAAAATTTTTCAAATTTAATAGTAAAGCCTTAGAGTTATTGAAAAACCAAAGGAAAACTCGCCTCCATAATGACCAAAAATCCAATTAATTCTTTGGCATATTTTTTTATGTTTTCCGAGTTTTATGTGCCTGGTTTATCCTATTATTTAGCACTATTCAAATTTTTATTGTCAAGGTCAATTCGATTACACAATTTTGACAAGTAAAAGTGCTAACATTCGGAAGTTTTCGCTCATAGTTTCTCCAAATGATCACAGACATTAATTAATGCATCTCATTAACTAATTGTCAGCAAAATGGGTTTTTTTTTATTGTAATTGATTGATCAATTACTCAAAATGTTTTTTTCCACTTAATTAATCAATTAATTAATAACTGCCACACTTCCCCGGCATAATTTATAAGATTTTTGTGGGTTCTCATCTGATCACTTACTTACACCCATTCTTATTATTATCATTAGCTTCACTCACATAATTTGTATCCGATCACTTCAATGATGGCATAATTTAATATTCCATCCTTTTGTTCCGAATTTTTCATATCGTAAATCTTTCCTTTACGGCACTAATCATGAATTAATTTGGGAAGACACATTTCGGAGGAAAACCGGGCACCCATTCAAAAAGCCCAAAAATGAATACCAAATCCCATCATAAATCATCAAATCAATTACAAGGAAAAACAAAACGGCACCGAAGAAATTTTGTGGCAAATTCAATGAATTACAATACAAAAAACCCATTTTGCTGACAATATGACATTGGCAATAAAAATTTGAACAGTGCTACTCTAAGGGTTTACGATTATATAAGAAAGATTTCAAAAGTCCAAAAATTATGGTCAGAGAACTCATAAAAGCTGACTTTTCCAAAACTTTTTACCTCAACTTTTATGTAGAAGTAAATTTTTAATGCAAATTTATATTGAATTAATGATGTTGAAAATGAAATGTTCAGCAGATCCGATACTGAATTTTAAATTTATTTTTAAAACCTTTAAATCACACAAACAACGAAGATAATCAGCAAACTGAATTATCATTAAAAGGCTAATTTTGCATTTTGGCACATTTTTTGATCGATTTATTGGCGAAAGTAAATGAAAAAAATATTTTCGAAGATTTTCTCCGCGTATATTTATTGATTAAACCGTTGGAAGAAAAAGTTTCTGCGGTGCCGTTTTTAAATGCAAATTTGCATTGAAATTAATTTGATATTTATAATAAGATTTAGTCCTCATTTTTAGTTTTTTGAAATGGTCCCGGTTTTCCAATTTCTGTCCAGTTGCTGTTAAGTGCAAATTTGCATTTGAAATTGATTTGATGGTTTATGATGGAAATTAGTCCTCATTTTTGGGTTTTTAATGGGTGCCCGATTTTCCAAAAAGTGCCTTCCCAAATTTCTCTATGGTTTGTGCCGTAAAAAGGAAACATTTCCGAGATGAAAATTTGGAATAAAAGGATGGGAGAATAAATTAAATAATTGTATGAGTGATTGGAATATACAAATAATGTGAGTGAAGATAATTATAATAATGACAATGGGTGTTTGGAATTGATCAGAAGAGACTCACAAAAAGTGTACAAATTATGCCGAGGAAATGTCACGATTATTAACTACTTAATTAATTAATTAAAAGAAAAATTTTTCGTAATTGCTCAAACATTATCAAATTGTGATAATTGAATTGGTCTTGGCAATAAAAATTTGAACAATGCTAAATAAAAATAGGAGAAACCAGGCACATAAAACTCTGCAAGCGTAAGAAAAGCAGAAAAAATGTGCCAAAATATGAATTAAATTTTTGGTCTTAATGTCGGCGGCTTTTTTCTTTGATTAGTTCGAACTATACTTAACTTGACGCTGTCAAATAACACCCATGCAATGTCCCCTAATTAGGCATCTTTATTTTACTCATTAGAAGCGGCGGCTTTTTTCTTTGTTGTCTGTGATTCACTCGTCGGTGGCGGACGCCTTGGTCAACTCCAATAAAGTTGATGACAAATCTCGCTAGTGCCGAAAAAATTCAAACAATCTAACCTAGTTGGTCACCCACCATCTCAACTTCTCTGGTCCCATCTAATGACTAATTATGGAGTATTTTTTCTAATTTTTTTCAAACACCACCAAAATTTAAAATTTTTAAAAACTCTTAAAATATATAATTCTCATTTGTAAAATATGTATTCTTCTACCTCTTCAACAACAATAATGTGAATATACATAGACTTTATGAGTTCAATTTAGTTATTAGTCTTTTCATTGATAAAGGATTTAAATAGTCATCTCGAGGAAACGCTTTGTCTAAATAAAACCAATGCAAAACTTATGCCATCATTAATTTTTTCGACATCTTGGCACTTTATGTCACTAATTAAAACAAAAAATATTCTCTGTAATACTGATTAATTAAAAATAACAAACATTTTGAATTAATCATTAACTAAATATATTTCTTCTAGTTTTATTTAAATTAGGGTTGTTTTCCCAATCCGATAAAGGGAATTTCGGATGTTTCTGTTGCACTTTTAAATGTCTTTCTATAACTTATTCGTTTAAAAAAAAAATTAAATAGGCTATATTTAAGTTTTTTATTATAAATTGGAAAATTTTCAAATGTTTGCCTGGTAAGCCTTCAAAATTTAAGAAATTTCTTTTAAATTTTAGAAAAATTAAGTCCATATGATAAAAACCCGGGTTTTCGAATATTTTTATCCATACCTTTTAATTGGCCAAAGCAAAGCGTCCACCACCGACGAGTTAATGGCAGACAAAAACAAATTAATTCTTTTTGGTATTTTTGCAAAGCCTGGTTAACAAATAACAAAGTGTTTAGAATTCCAGGTGTAATTAATTAATAATCGCCGTATTTTCCTCGGCATATTTTGTGCACTTTTTGTGTATCACTTCAACAATGTTTTAATTTATTATTCCACCTTTTTATTCCAAATTTTCGTCTCGGAAATCTTTAATGAGGACTAGATCTCATCATAAATCATCAAATCAATTTCAAATGCAAAGTTATATTTAACGTCTGATGATTAATTTACAGCGAAATAAATATCAAAAAGTTTCATTTCGAAATGCAGAAAACAAACAAATGAAAGAACAAAACGGCACCGAAGAAGCTTTGTGGCGAATTTGCTTTTAGAAGAAATTCTGAAGAATGAAATCGCCGAGTGATCACTGACAGACGGAAGACAGAAAAAACGAACTTTTACACTTCTCCAATCAAAGAGTTATTTTCAACTCACAATTAGCTTAATTAATTAATTATCCATCTCATCAATTATTATCCATTTTTATTTATTCAAATCACTTTACACATATTTTTTTTGTCAACGATTTTTTTGCCCATTTCCGATCAAAAATTTGCTCGAAAAATTATCTGACAATTTTTGCTGTGAGATCAGCAGATGGATGGATGGTGGACAAATCATCGCATTTTGCAATGGAAAAACAGAAAATATCGGAATTTGTGAAAGCTGACCAAAAAAACTCATTAACAAATCAGCAAAAACAAATTAATGTGAACGATAAAATAAAGTGTAAAGTGATTGAATGTGTTGGAATTTGAATGTAATTAAAAAGAATTATTGAAGGTAAAAATGAGGAATTAATTTGAAAAGTCGATAATTGAGTAATTAATTGTTAATTATAAAGGGTGACGTATGCGTCATTGAACAATTGAGTTCTTTGTTTCTAAGATTTTCCCAAATCAAAAAGCTATTTTTGTGAAGTATTTTGAAAATTTGGAAGGTGATACTTAAGGATGCCTTTTCATTTTTTATAAGGATTTACTAAAATCGCAAAACGAAAAATGATAAAAGTATCGAAAAAGCTAAAATTAAAAAAAAATTATGAAAAAATGTTTATCCTAAAAGCTTTAATCCAGATCAAAAATATAAGAAAAAAGTCAAGAAAATTTTATTATTTTTCAGATTTTTAAGGATTTAAAAGATTTTCAAAAAAGAGAGTTTAAAGAAATTTTGGATTATTTTTTGAAACGATTTCTTTCAACTGCACGCAAAAAACAAAAGTGTAATTAAACGAATATTTGTGTCTGATAATTTGCCAAATTTAAGAAATTTCTTTGAGATTTTAGAAAATAAAGTCCATAAAAACTCAAATAACCAGGTTTTCGAGAATTTTTGATCCACAACTTTTTTAAATATAACCAGTTTTTTATTTTGATGCTTTTTGAGTAATGTCATAACTATGAATGGCATTTTTCGGGGCTAAAAATTGCCAAAATTAATTTTTAGGTTGTAAAAAAAACACCAAACTATGTGGTGAGTGAAAATGTGAAAATAGGTGCCAAAAAGTTTCCAATTTTTAGGGTGTAAAATCGTAAAAATTTTATCCCAAAATCAACAAAATTAATGAAATATTAAATTTTTAAAATCAAAAATCCTCTCAATAAATAAATTTTGTAGATAAAAATAAAGTCAAAATATGATACAACATCAGGAACACTTGATTATTTTTTCAAATTTAATTTAAAAAAAACAATTAAAAAATTTGGATTATTTTTTAAAACGATTTCTTGCAGTAATTGGTGGTATTATGTATCTTATCCCTCAATCTATTTATGCAAAAATGGAAGTAAACGAATATTTGCAAAGGGAATAATAAAAAATAAATCAAGCACAGATTATACTCTTTTTAGAATCGGATTCTTAGGTTTTATTTATTTTTTCAGTGGATTTATTTGATAAGAAATGAACAAAAAAAAACAAAAAAAAAAAAATTTTTTTTAGCTCGGAAACTCCAATTTAACGACCCTTATTTGTCTTTAGAATTCTCTTTTTTTTGGCATTTTCGCCCATCTTTTCGTCGGCTTTTTTTTTTGAAAATTTTCATCAAATTTGGTACAAATAACCCAAAAGCCGCCAATTTTTATTAAAAATTTAAAGAAAATTTCGAAAATATCCAAATTTATGTGCGACTAAAATTATGAAAAATCGCTAAAAATAGAAATAAAATTTTTAAAAATGAGTAATTATCAGGACCAAGCCTGATATTCTGGCAAGATTTAAAAAACAGGTTTTGTTTCTGTTTAAGTTTTATTTTGTTGGAGAAAATTTTTCATAATTTCTATTTTTATTAAAAGGGCTGCCTCTTATTTCAATTTTCTTAGCAATAAGAATCAAACTTATAATACTTTTTAGGGATTACGGATTACGCAGACAACGGTTGTTTTTGGACCAAATTAATTAGTGGTTACGAATTTCTATTATTTTAAAAGCAATTGCTTGCAACTGTGATAGATCAAAATTGCCAAAGAGACTAAAATTAGGGTTGGCATTTCAGTCCTTACCCCTTCATAATTAACAATTAATTACCCAATTCATTCATTGTTCGATTTTCCAATTTGTTTTACCTTCAATAATTCTTTTTAATTATATTCAAATTCCAACACATTCAATCACTTTACACATTATTTTATCGTTCACATTAATTTGTTTTTGCTCAATTGTTAATTAGTTTTTTTTTGGTCGGCTTTCACAAATTCCGTTATTTTCTGTTTTTCCATTGCAAAATGCGATGATTTGTCCACCAGCCATTCTTCTGCTGATCGCACAGCAAAAAATTGTCAAATAATTTTTCGAGCAAATTTTTGATCGGAAATGGACAAAAAATTTGTTAACATTGATTCATCAGAGGGAGAAAAAATAATATGTGTAAAATCATTTGAATAAAAATGGATAATTAATTAAGTTAATTATGAGTCCAAGAATGGCAATAAATAAAAAAAAGGAATTATTAAAAAAACTTCAGAACAGTTTGATTGGGGAAATGTGAAAGAGTCGTTTTCGGAATTTCGTCTAAATCAAATTCGCCACAAAGTTTCTTCGAATGCCGTTTTGTTCTTCCAATTGTTTGCTTTCTGTATTTTTGAAATGAAACTTTTTGATATTTATTTCGCTATAAATAAAACAATCGGCCGTTAAATATAGCTTTGCATTTTAAAGATATTTAACGATTTATCATGGGATTTTTGAAATTGATTTGATGGATTATGATGCGATTTAGTCCTCATTAAAAATTTCCCAGATGAAAATTGGAAGAAAAGGGTGGAATAAAAATTAATCTATATTGAAGTGATCGGAATTTACGAATGAAGTGAGTGAAGCTAATGATAATATGAGAATGAGTGTAAGGAAGTGATCAGAAGAGAACACACAAAAAGCATAGAAATTGTGCCGGAGAAAATGTGGCGAATATTAATTAATTAATTGAAAGAATTTTTGAAGCGATTTCTTTCAATAATTGGTTGTATTATACCTCACTCTGCTTCTGGATTAGTCAGCTGATGTTTACAACTCAGCCGTACAATAAAAAATTACAAAATAAAGCCTAAGCTGAAGCCTAAGCCTAGGCCTCGCCTAAAGCCTAGGCCTAAGCCTAATCCTAGGCATAACCTAAGCCATTGTAAGAGTTGCGTTTGTAAATTCTCTAAAAGCTGAGTTGTCCATGAGCCGAATTGTCCCATCAGCTGAGTTGTCCTCGGCTGAATTGTGTGCCCAGCTGAGACTGATCCTTACGCGCCCTCACTCCATTTACGTTGGAGGAGGGCAAGGCAAAAAGCAAAAGTGGAAATAAACGAATATTTGCGGGAACAAAAAATAAAGCAAAGACCGACTCCAATCCAAATGCATGTACGACTAAAAATATGAAAATCGCTAAAAATAGTAATAAAATCCATTCAAATTGGGTTGTGCCAGGACCAGTCCTGGATTTCTTGCTAGATTTAAAAATCAAATTTTTTTCTATATTTATTTAAGGGATACCTCCTATTTCTATTTCTATAGCAAAAAGAATCAAATTTATTTTAAAAAATAAGATTATTAAAAATTGATACAAAAAAATTTGGAAAATTTTCGAGCATAGCTCTAAATGTGCCATTTTTTCTTCAAATTTTTTAATTTTTTGACGACATTTATTCGGTATCAAAGAAATTTTGAAAAATATAAAAAACAAATATTTTTTATGGATTACGGATTACAGTAATTATTGGTTACGGGTTTTTGTTATTAAAAGCAATTGTTTGCAACTCTGACGAGACCAAAATTGCCAAAGGGACCAAAATTAGGGTTGGCATTTTAGTGTTTACCCATTTATAATTAACAATTAATTGCCCAATTCATTCATTGTTCGACTTTTCCTTCTTTTTACCTTCAATAAACATTTTTATCATTTTCGTTTTGCGATTTACGTAAATCCTTATTAAAATTGAATAAAAAAATGAAAAAGGCACCCTTAAGTATCACCTTCCAAATTTCAAAATATTTCACAAAAATAGCTTTTTGATTTGGGAAAATCTTAGAAACAAAGAACTCAATTGTTCAATGACGCATACGTCACCCTTTATAATTAACAATTAATTACTCAATTATCGACTTTCCAAATTAAATTCCCCATTTTTACCTTCAATAAATCATTTTATTCAAATTCCAACACATTCAATCACTTTACACATTATTTATCGTTCACAAAATTTGTTTTTGCTGAATTGTTAATGAGTTTTTTTGGTCAGCTTTCACAAATTCCGATATTTTATGTTTTCCATTGCAAAATGCGATGATTTGTCCATCATCCATCCATCTGCTGATCGCACAGCACAAATTGTCAGATAACTTTCACAGCAAATTTTTGATCGGAAATGGACAAAAAAAAATCGTTGACAAAAATAATATGTGTAAAGTGATTTGAATAAATAAAAATGGATAATATTTTGTTGAAATGGATAATTAATTAAGCAAATTGTAAGTTGTAATATAACACTTTGAGTGGGGGAAGTGTGAAAGTATCGTTTTTTCGATCTTCGATTCGTCTGTCAGTGATCACTAGGGCGAGGATTCTTAGGTTTTTACTTATTTTTTCTGCGGCTTTAACTCGACGAGAAATGCACGAAAAACACCTTTTTTGTTCGGAAAACCTTCGTTTTAACGCCCCTATCCGACCCTAGGAATCCCTATTTTGGATGTTCGCCCCTAAAAATCCCTATTTTGAGTGTTCGCCCCTAAAATAAGTTTTTATCCCTATTTTGACGTTTTCTCCAAAATTTATTAACAAAAATGCAATAAAAACAAAAAATACACCCCTAAGAATCAATCCAAAAAATTTCGAAAAATATACCCCAAAGAATCGACCAAAAAATTTTCAGAAAAATATACCCCAAAGAATCGATCCAAAAAATTTCGAAAAAATATACCCCTAAGAATCGACACTAAAATGAAAAAACTTTCTAAAATATATCTTATTTGTAACTGCAATCAGTGAATAAAATTGCTTGCCTTAATTTTAACTTATTTACATAGAGAAAACAGTTCTTTCTTCAGAATTTCTTCTAAAATCAAATTCGCCACAAAGTTTCTTCGGTGCCGTTTTGTTCTTCAAATTGTTTATTTTACTGCATTTTCGAAATGAAACTTTTTGGTATTTATTTTGCATTAAATGAACCACAAGACGTTAAATATAACTTTGCATTTGAAATTGATTTGATGATTTATGATGGGATTTAATCCTCATTAAAGATTTCCAAAATGAAAAATTGGAACAAAAAGATGGAAGAATAAATTAATCTATTATTGAAGTGATCGGAATTTACCAATGATTTGAGTTCAGCTAATGACTAATAATAATAATGAGAATGAGTGTAAAGAGGTGAACAGAAGAGAACACACAAAAAGCGTACAAATTATGCCGAGGAAAATTTGGCGATTATTAATTAATTTATTAATTGGAAGAAAAACATTTTGAATTAATTGATCAATCAATTACAATACAAAAAGCCCCATTTTGCTGACAATTAGTTAATGAGTTGCATTAATTAATGTTTGTGATCATTTGGAGAAACTATGAGCAAAAATTTTCGAATGTTGGCACTTTTCCTTGTCAAAATTGTGTAATCGAATTGATTTTGGCAATAAAAATTTGAACAGTGCTAAATAAAAATAGGAGAAACCAGGCACATAAAATTAGGCAAGCATATGAAAAGCAGAAAAATATGCCAAAAAATGAATTGAGTTTTGGTCATTATGGCGGCGGCTTTTTCTTTGATTATTCCATAGCTCTAGGGGTTTATTATTATATTTGAAAAATTTCATAATGGCCAGAAGAACTCATAAAAGCTGGCTTTTCCAAAACTTTTTACCTTAACTTTATGTACAAGATTATCACTGAAAGGCTACTTTTGCATTTTGGCATATTTTTGATCGATTTATTGGCGAAAGCAAATGAAGCAAATTTTTAACGAACATTGATTTTATCGGAATATTTATTGATTAAACGATGGAATCCTTCAGAATTTCTGTCCATTTGCTGTTAAGTACAAATTTGCATTTGAAATTAATTTGATAATTATAATAAGATTTAGTCCTCATTTTTACGGATTTCCAAAATGTGCCTTCCCAAATTTCTTGATGGTTTGTGCCGTAAAGGAAAGATTTTCTAGATGAAAAATTTGGAATAAAAGGATGGGAGAATAAATTAAATTATTGTATGAGTGATTGGAATATACAAGTGAGTGAAGATAATTATAATAATGACAATGGATGTAAGGAAGATCAGAAGAGAATTCACAAAAGGTGTACAAATTATGCGGTAAATCTGCCGATAATTAATTAACTAATTGGGAGAAAATTTTGCATCATTGATTAAACAATGTCAAAATTTTATAATCGAATTGATTTTGATAATAAAAATTTGAACAGTGCTAAATAAAAATAGGAGAAACCAGGCACATAAAATTAGGCAAGCATATGAAAAGCAGAAAAATGTGCCAACAATGAATTAAATTTTTGATCATTATGGCGGCGGCTTTTCCTTTGATTATTCCATGGCTCTAGGGGTTTATTATTATATTTGAAAAATTTCATAATGGCCAGAAGAACTCATAAAAGCTGGCTTTTCCAAAACTTTTTACCTTAACTTTTATGTACAAGATTATCACTGAAAGGCTAATTTTTACATTTTGGCACTTTTTTTATCGATTTATTGGCGAAAGCAAATGAAGCAAATTTTAACGACCATTGATTTTGTCGGAATATTTGTTGATTCAAACGATGGAATCCTTCTGTCCAGTTGCTGTTAAGTACAAATTTGCATTTGAAATTGATTTGATAATTATGATAAGATTTAGTCCTCATTTTTGGGTTTTTGAATGGGTGCCCGCTTTTCCAAAAAGTGCCTTCCCAAATTTTGATGGTTTGTGCCGTAAAAAGGAAACATTTGCGAGATGAAAAATTTGGAACAAAAGTGTGGAATAATAAATTTAATACATTGTGTGAAGTGATCAGAATATACAAATTATGTGAGTTCAGCTAATGATAATATGAGAATGAGTGTAAGGAAGTGAACAGCAGAAGAGAACACACAAAAAGAGTACAAATTATGCCGGGGAAAGTTTGACGATCATTAATTAATTAATTAAAGAAAAAATTTTGCGTTATTGCTCAAACAATATCAAAATTGTGATAATTGAATTTGTCTTGGCACTAAAAATTTGAACAATGCTAAATAAAAATAGGAGAAACCAGGCACATAAAACTCTGCAAGCGTACGAAAAGCAGAAAAAATGTGCCAAAAAATATGTCGGGGGCTTTTTTCTTTGATTAGTTCGAACTATACTTAACTTGACACTGTCAGATAACACCCGTGCAATAATAGCCCCTAATAAGGCATCATTCTTTTACTCATTAGAAGCGGTGGCTTTTTTCTTTTTTGTCTGTGATTCAGTGGTCGGTGGCCGACGCCTTGGCCAACTCCAATTTTTTTTAGAATTTTTAAATTAAAATATAATTCTCATTTGTAAAATATATATTCTTCTACCTCTTTTACAACCACAATGTATATTTTCATAGACTTATGAGCTTTCGTCTTTTCAAATAATAAAAGGATTTAAATATTCATCTCGAGGAAAGTGTGTCTAAATAAAATCACTGCAAAACTTATGACAGTTTAAGTTTTAAATTTTTCTAAATCTTGGCACTTTATGGCATTAATTAAAACAAAAAAATAATTAAGAATTAATCATTATAAAATATATTTCTTCTACTTTTATTTAAATTAAAGTCGTTTTCCCAATTCGGTGAGAAGAATTTCGAATGTTTTCTGTTGCACTTTTAAATGAGATTCGATAACTTTTTGGTTTTACAAAAATTACAGAAATTCTGTAAGGTATTTTTTTTGGACTTATGAAATTTCATCTCTCCGACATTACTTAAATTAATTAACCACTCAAACAAATTTGTCGTGGATTACCTCACTGATCCCCGACTTTTCTCTCCCCGAGGGTCGGGGAGGAAAATTATTTTAAAGATTCAGTTAATCCATGCAGTTTAACATCGCCACAGTGAGACACTTAATTACAGTAGGCAAATAAAAATTAACAAAATTAAGTTTAAAAGAAATGACAATTAATGCTTGAAAGTAATTCCAAATGTTCGAACAAATAGTTTATGTAGACTGAATGAATGCTTCACAACTATTAAGCGGTGGAGTAAGCGTTGAAGCGATCATCGGCGTCGGCTTTTCCTCGGCGTTTCGAAGAGATTTACCTCAATGAACCGAGCTAAGTAAATCCATGTTCCAACGATTTTTTAAACGGTTTTTCGCCAGTGTATTCCCAACTTCGCTCTTGACAACCCCATTTTTATTTCCTATTCAAGTTTTTATTATAATTTCTCTTTAATTATTTATATTAAAATTCAAACAACGACCATTACTTTACGATTTAATCTATCCATTCGATTTGCATTCGTACAATTTAGCTGAATTGTTAATGAGTTTTTTTGCCCATTTCCGATCAACTCTGGGAAATTGTGTTAGCGTTTAGCAATCAGTGGAGATGGGCAAAACGGTGAATCACACCGTACATTTAGCATTGGGAAAGAGAAAAGCGAACAAAATGGGGCATTTGTGGATGGAAATGTAGAAATGAATCATCAGAAAACAGAAATCTAAGCCAATTTGGATGGATTCCATTCTGTGGTGTTGGCTTTTCCTTCAGTTACGCCCATTAACTCCGCCCCTTCCCAATCGTTGTTGAAGCCGATTGGGTGCATAAATAGCCGGATCAGGCCACTGAAAAATCAGTTCTTGGGTTGGGACGGGATGGCTCCCAATAATATCACTCAATTGGATTCAATGGCTTTTTTGGGTTAGGAAAGAACTGCTTTAAGATTTAGGATAGAACAAGAAAACATTTTTGTTTAAGTAATTAATTTAATAAAAAAATAAAATGCAAAAAGTTTTTTACGGGATAACTGTCAAAACATTTTTTAATAATAATTTAAAATGAAAATTTTCTTTTTTAATTTTTACTGCCAATAGCAGCAATTTTTTTGTTAGCGTATTAAGTTTTAATAATCCCACAAAACCAGTCTTACAAAAGTTCAAAACCCCAATTTGTAGATGTACGCCAAGATGTTGGCGTTTCTGCTGTTTGCCATCACGGCAATCGCTGTGGTGCGCGCTCCGAACCAATCCGATGATTTCAACCAAACCATCGGCTCCAACCAAACCATCGGCTCCAACGAAACCATCGGCTCTAACGAAACCACCGGCTTCAACCAAACGATCGGCTCCAACGAAACCTTCGGCTCCAACCAAACCGGTGGCTCCAAATGAAAAAAATGAAAAACAATTGGAATAAGCTAATAATTTTTTGAAAATTGGGTTTTATATTTATTTATTGGCAATTGGGCGTTAAAATTCTCCAATTTTGGCAAAAAATCTTATCAAATCTTCAAAATGTAGTCCATTTCCCGAAACAAGATGGGTCTGACTATGACCTTAATGATTGCAACATTCCCGTTTGATTAAAGGCTTCAACACCACGGCTCTGAACGATACCAACGGACCCATCCCGGCCCTCATTCCGCCCGGCAACCAAGTCGAAAACGAACCGCACCTGATCAACGGTAATTAGCATTTAAGCGAATGTGCCAAAAGCATGCAATTAAGGCTCAAATGCCACTGCCCCGAACAATGGCGACGGAACAAACGTTTCCAATGGAACCTGGCCAATTGCTTTGATTGGGAACAGTCCCATCCTGGAAAATGAGCCCATTGCCACCAACGCAACTGCTATCGCCATCCGCCACAAAAGATCCTTCGAATGGACGGACGTGCTAATTAAGCTCCTCAAAGGCCTCGGCGGAATCGGAACTTTCCTGCTCGATCTTGGCAAAGACCTGATCATCATGGTCGCCAAAACCGCAACGGAAAAACTGCTCGAACAAGCATTCCGCAAGGGTAATTTAATTTAAATTTTCAAATAAATCGGACAATTTTGTATCCAATGAGATGATAGCTTATTATTGGTACATAAGTAATAGATTCTTAGAGGCGAAAAATCGAAAAAAATTAACCAATTATTAATTCAAAAAACAACGAAATAATGTCAAAAAATGGCAAAAAAGAAGAATAAAATTTTAAATAACATTTTTCACGGTTTCAATTACTAGAGAGTTAAATTGAAAAATTTCTAATTTAAACGCAAAAAAGTTTTCTTTTCTTGAGACATAATATTTTGTTGTAATAAATTTGGAACAAAAAAAAAAGAATAGACAGTAAAAGGTTGCAACAATTTGCAACAAATTCCTAAAAATTAAAAATCAGAATTGAGTATAAAAATAAAAAGTGCACGAATCTCTAATTTTAAAACTTTTTCAGTAATTTTCTATAAATAATTTGCTTCGCAGATTGCGAATCGGTCGCAAAGGCGTGTACCTGCGGCTGGGGGGCCTGCCACATAAGTCCTGGAGCAGTCGCAAGCGCCTGTTGCAGGGAGGACTACTCGTACACCTGCTGCGAAAAAGTTAGAAAAATATGGGAAATTAGGGTTATGTTTTGCATCATTTCAATATTTTATGCGCCCCAACTCATCGACGTCTGCCGGGAAGGATGCAAATGCGGATGGGGAAGCTGCTTCCCGTCACCTGGCGTCAGCGCACGGAACAACGATTGCTGTGAGAAGGGCTATGCGTGGCAATGCTGCGATAAGGTTGAGTTTAAAGAAGAAAAGAAAATTTAAAAAATGATTATTTGTATAATTTGTGTATTAAACTACTAATTTAGCCTGCACCTCCTGCACCTCCTGCACCTGTTCTGAAGGGTTGCCAAAAAAACCAAAAAAAAATGCCCGAAAAACTGTACCTGGGGAGCGTGCCATCCTCAAGCCGGCGCCTTCGGAGACGACTGCTGCAAAGCCGACTATATCTACAAATGCTGTGAAGGGGTAAAATTTTGTATTATCGTAATGAATAAATAAGCATTCTCAAAAGTAGTTTCTAGGTTCCAAAGCTCCCAATAAAGGAGAGTTTAAGATGAGTTAAGATCAACGTATTCACATATTATAAATCTTAATTTAGCCCCCACCTGTGCTGAAAGGCTGCCAAAAAAGGCAAAGCGAATGCCCGAAAAACTGTACCTGGGGAGCGTGCCATCCTTACGCAGGCGCCAACGGAGACGAATGCTGCAAAGCCGGCTATGGATTCAAATGCTGTGAAGAGGTAAAAAATATATTTATTATCGCGTTATTAAAACGCATTTAAAAAAAGTAAATTCTAGGCCCCGAAAAAGGAAACGGACTGTGACATTTTAAAAAAAAGATGCCACCGTGGCTCTGGGAAATGCTTCCCGGCGAACGGAAGTAAAGGCGATGGCTGTTGCGCTGCGGACCATGAGTTGGTGTGCGCACAGGAAGTGTTTCATTTTTTTATTTTAAATTTTAATTTTTATTTAAGATGACACACGATGAACGGACCGTCGCTTACCCGCTCTACGTAAACTGGGATAATAAATAGAATTTAAAATCATAATTTAAAAAAGAATTCAAAATTTGACTAACCGAATACTGAAGCTTTTTAGACTTTTATTCCGGTTCTAAATTTCTGAACAAGTTGGGATGCAATTATTAGAATGCCAATATAACCAATTAGTTAAATTAGACTAAATATTAGCTTTAAAAAAAATTTTAAGTGCTAAAATATACCAAATGAATATAAAAAAGATTTATTTTTAATATAGTATTAATTCAAATGATTTTTTTAACATAAATTATACGTTAAGGCCCAATTGTGGAATTGTGCGATGCAAGGACACCCGGACAGTGTAAATCTAAAATTTATGCCATATCAAACTCATTTTAAATTAATTTGACGTTTATGATAAAAGCAGATTCTCATATTTTACTTAATTTAGGAAAGCTTAATGAAATGCTTTCCAGACGTGTCGGGCTGCGTTTGTTTTATTTTATATTTCAATAAACTGAAAATAATTTAGAGCGAATTCTTCTGCGGAAAAAATGGAGTGAAGGAATTCTTGCTTGGCCAAAATTGCTGGGGGGTCGCTAAATTTCGATAAATCTTAGTTATAAATTAATTAAGCAAGAGCAGGACAACCGTGTTCCAAGAGTGCCGTTGCCAGGAGAAGTGGCTCCTATTGACTTTCATCAACGAGATGGCATTGTCCTCAAATGCATATTTTCCAATAACTTTTTAATTTAGAATGGTTTTTGCTTAATGGAATTAGAAGAGAGCATTTTGCATTGTGTATGCTATTTTACGAAAAGAAAATAATATTATTAAAAAACATTAAGCCAAAACTTTTGGGATGCTTGATCCGACCGCACAAATCTTTGGTAAATCAGCTATAATAAAAAATATTGTATTATGTTAGGCGGCCCTGAAGGTTTGCATGCCCAATGACCCGAGCAACAAGACACAATGCGTATGCTATTTTATTTTATTTTCAATCATTCAAATTAATAATTTTCTTTGTAAAGGCCGAGCCTTTGCCGCCAACTGAGGAACCGCCGACAACTGCCCAAACAGTTTTAATTTTTATTTACAATATTTTTAATTCGGTTTTCAGTCAACGCAAAAACCACTGGCCGATATCCCGATTGAAACCGGAGGAGGCGGCCAAGTATTACATGACAAGGGCGAGTGTTTGTATGGATTTACATATATTGAACCAATAATTTGAAAAAACCAGTAACTGACCTTTTGTTAATTGGAGTAAATGTAAAATTTTTATATTTTGGCCTTTTTTATGTTTAAAGCAATTTTTGGCAGTATTCAATTTATCATTCATTTTTTCGCTTTTTAGACTATGTTTTCTGTCCGTATATGGTCTTTTTATTGGTTCATACAAACACTCACCCTAATTCAAGCCTAAGACGCCTCATGCAATTTTTTTTCCTTCACAGAAGCCTTACGTGCATGTGCTGGACGTGGACAACTGTACAAACATGGTCAAAGACTTGTGCGAGTGCGGACAAGCATGGTGTGTCCTTCGCGTTGGCTACGCGCGCACCCCCTGCTGCCCCAGCGATTACGACTTGGTCTGCTGTGCCAAAGTAAGTCTGAGGCAAACTAAAAACAATTAATTGCTTATAATTTTCAACAGAAAGCCAAATCCATTGACCTTGTCCGAATGGAGTTTGAAGCCCAAGGTAGGGTTTAATGGCGCGACCAATTTTGTCAATCCAACCATTTTTCATAAAATAATTTTCCTATGGTTAACCCTGATTTAAAATTCTCAATTCTGCAAAAAAAAATGTAAATTAACAGGAAAATTTTTTGGCCCTATCGTAATTAGCTTTCATTCCTTGTGCCTAATTAATCCAAAGACATTGCTTTTGATATTTTGGACACCAATTATAATTAATAAAATAGGCGAGTATATTTCGTGTATTTTCAAGAATTTCCAATAAATTAGAGGCTCTAGAAAACAAACACAAAAACTTTTGCAAACTATAACTATGTTAAGAAGTCCTAATCAGATGGGTAGGGGTTGGGGCAGACTGAATTGATCGGGTCCGTTGCAGGACGACTGAACGAGACGTACGAGCCCCATGTGCCACCAACTGACGATACCGAACTGAACACGACTGCTTCGACGGACTCAGCCACCACTCGTTGCTTGAGACCGGCAACGACCATTTACGGTGAAAGCATTTTATAGTTTTTAATTTTTAAAAATTTCTTTTCTTTACAGCCTTCTCGACAGCCATCGCCTTCCTGCTCATGTTCAACATCTTGCCATGATGAATGTCCTCTTCCCTAAACGAAATCAGATCAAATACCATGACGATTTTTCTCTATTTAATTTTGAAACCAAAATTTAAGAACTGCCTTTACGAACTTTTAAAACATAACCATAAGATTTTTCGAATTATTCTAAAATCAGTTTAAAAAATTCCTTTTTATAGAAAAATTGTCTTGAAATCGTAAAATTACCATGTCAAATTCCTTTGCGCCACAATTCAAAACCTAAATTTTCCTGAGTTTTGTTTTTATTTTCACATTTTAATCAAATTCATTAGTTAGCGTTTTTCTACCAAACCCTTAACCATAAAAAGCATGAAAAAATCGTCATAATATTTTTTTAATTATTTATTATTGGGTTCTTTTAATTTTTGTAAAATTCAACTTATTATAAGACAATACGATTTAAAAGATATTCAACTTGTATGCTTTATTTCTGTGTTGATAAAAATAATTTCAAGGTAAATGCATTGTTCTTCTTTGAATTGATATTATATGTTTATAAAAAGCTATTCCATCAAATAACAAATTAATTACTAGAAAATGAAAAAAAAATAACCCGTAAAGTTAAAAAGTAAAAGTTAGTGAAAATAGGTAAAATCAGTATTTTAAAAAAATCATCTCTATCAGAGCGGCTTCTAAGGACCGAAAACTTTTTAAAAAACCATTTTTTGGGTATTTTCTCGATTATTAATAAAAAGATAAGATCTGAAAAATTCAAAATGTATGCCAAAATGAGTCTTTTTAGGGCAAAAATTGAATATTTATGAAATTTGTGCACAAGTTGCAGTACGATTTTTTTTATTCAGTATGCTATAGGAATGCACTAATTTCAAATTAAATAATTTTAAACCATTCCAACCTAATTTTGACAAAATGTTGAAAAAATAATCAAATCGTAAAAAAACAAAGTCAAAAGAAATATAAAAATGAAGCTTCCTGAAGTGACTGACTACTGGGAATGTTATTCTGCGTGGAAAATCCAGCATTTGCCCGGTTTGGGGAATATGTGCCGGGTTTTGCCGGATTTTTAAGCTAGTGGGGCTAGTGTGCGGATTTTTAATTTGGCCAAAAAGCAAATTTTCGAGGAATTTTGAGTCAATTTTTATGAAAAAAGAGTCGGAAAATTATGGAAGAAAATTTTTGATGAAAAAAAAACATATTAAAACGAGGCTGTGTGAGTTTTCGTTAACTCGATATACCATTCGTTAATTAGGTCCACAATACACAATTAGGTAATTTAATTATGCCCATAATTCGCCGTAATTACATACAATCCGTCCGCTAGTGCCATCCAACAATTCACCGCTGCCCTAGAATTTGCCGTTGTCATCGTATGCGTGCGTAGCTGCCCTCATGGCATCCAACACAACTGACTGTGCAAACGGCATTTTTTTCCCGATTTTATTGCGATTTTAATGGAATTTTTCGGAAAAAACGCCAAAAAAGACACCAAAACGACAAAATGCCAAAAAAGGCATTTAAGGCACGAAAATCCCGAAAAAGGCAAAAAAAAAAGGCATAATAAAAGTCAACGTAGAAGCCTCAAACCAAGTGGAAAATGCGTTCTTTATGCTTATATATCGAAACTAGTGCGAAGAAAAAAAGGCATATGCCTCAAAATGCGAGCTCTAACAATTACGCATATATGTTTATTTGTAATTTGATTCGTTTAAATAATTTAATTTGTGGCGTTTTGTTTATTATTTTTTTGACCGGCACACCTTTCGGTTTAACTCAGTTCGGCCGTCACGGTTCGGCCCTCACGATTCGGCCGGCACC